>LJSK01000133.1:32607-67610 GCA_001299535.1 Leptomonas seymouri
GGGGGATGTCTGGAAGAGGGGGGGGGGAGGGGAGCGACGTTCATCCCACACTGAGTACATGGGGAGACGGTAGTCAAGAGGGGTGGCCTGCCCATGGGTAGCAGCGTATCAACGAAGAGGGCAGCTGTAGAGTCGCGATGCGAAGCAACTTGTTGACGGTGACGACCACAACGGTCAGCACAGGGAGAAAGAAAATGGACTTGATTTTTAAACGTACTCCGTTTGCGGTTTGTTCTTGTCGCGTGGGGGCGACCTCAGACGGACAGCCCACACCAGCGATGCCCGTCTCACCCGGGAAGCCACCAAGCCGAGAGACGGGAGGAAGAGAAGGAAGGCGCGGGTCTCTCGTTCATTTCGCCCGTAGCATGGCCGTGTAGGCCTCCACGAAGCCTCGTTTCTCCTTCATGCCAACGGAGAGCGGCTGACGACGCACAGCTCCGCCGCCGCCGCTGCCACGTACAACAAGCGCTTGCCCACGCTGGCACATTGCGTGTCGCAGCTCCAGCAGCGCGGGGGTGCCCAGCGTCCAGTACGCAGGAGCACCGGAGCCCTTGCCGAGGCCCCCGACCTCGAACGCGGCAGCGCGTGTGAGCCGGACAGCGCGGAACGTGACCTCTGCGGAGGGGAAGAAGGGGCTCGACCAGGCGGGGGCGGTGCTGCCGTAGAGCAGCACGCCGGTGCGAAAGAGCGCGCGGAGGAGACCCTCCACGTCCTTCCCCAGCACGTTCTGCAGGGCCGGGGAGTCGTACTGCACTGTGGCCACGTAGAGAGCGCCCCTCGCGGCCTCGGCGGCGGAGGCAGCCGGGGCTGGGTCCGATGAACGAAAGATCGCGGCGGGCATGGGCAGCAGCCCTTTGCCGTTGCTGCAAGTTCCCTCACCAAACCACCAAACCGGAATCCCCGCCTTCGCCGCTGCGTCCTGCACACGATACAGCGGCAGCTCGTCTCCCTTCTTAGTTAACGTTTGTTGGGCTGCACTACCGGACTGCTGGGCAGTCAAGAAGTTAAGGGTCCCGGTGTGACGCACGAAGTTGAACACTTTCCAACGCTGCAGCGGACTTGGCCAGAACACGCGCAGCCCCGGCGCCAGACCTTCCGTTACGGTGACATCGGGGAAGCAGATGGCGTGGTACGGTTGAGCCAGCATCACCTCCAGCACCGGGGCATCCCACACAGACTGGAGGTTGCACACCACAACGTCGCCGGCACGTACCTGGCGCGAGGTGGCATCGCTGGTTGTGGGGCCATTGCTTGGAGGCTGCGCGATGGTGGCTGGCTGCTCGGGAAGGATGTGGCCAATGAAGAAGAGCAGGCCGAGGATCCATGCCCGCTGCAGCGGGGCAAGGAGGAGCCTGCCAATGACCCCCAAGTAGGCGCTATAAAGCACCCACAGTAACGTGTCAGTGATGAGAAGAAGCAGGAAAAAGACGGCGCTGAAGAGAAGTCGCACGGGGAACATGCTGGTGGCCCCGACACGGCCCAGCGTGGTGGGGGAGATGACGAAGGTGAAGGGGTGGATGCCGGTGGCGGCATCACCGAAGTGGCGAAACTTCTCCATCTCTCGTTTACGTCTTTACGACAGTATTTATGGTGAGTATGGTGAGCGTGCAGCTGCAAGCGCGCGTGAGAAGAATATAGAATGATATCACGTTACGGAGAAGCAAACACACGAACACACACACGCACAAATCAAATACAGCAGCGGGGGGGGAGGGGGAGAGGGACTATGTTGAGTGTACGGAGAGACGCAGCAAAGTAGAGGCGCCATGCGACGGGCGCACCTTTCAGTTCCATCACACCTCCGCGATGGGCCATAGATCAAAGGCGGAGTGCACGATTCCCCCCAAAATCCTTTTTTGAGTTTCTTCCTCTAACATAAAATGCAGGCCGCCGATGCCTTCCAGCAATGCGCAGCAAACCGCAGACGGACACGTAGATAAGGGTGATCGCGCGTTTGCTGGTGCTCTACTCTCGGCAGCGCTTGATAACGATGACTTATGGTTCTACGAAGTGTTAAATGAAGGAGCACCAGCGGAGCGAGCCCGCACAGGCTTTGAACAGGGGGTAGCCGCAGAACCGCAGACACACACAAGACGGGTGTTTCCATGCTCTCTGTCCGCCGCACCTCAATTTCTTTTCTTCATTGCTTTACCGCTCCGAGTCGGTTGTGGAGAGCTCGACGAGATCCATCGGCAGTAGAGCATTAAAGTAGTGGAAGTCTAGCATCACCTCACCACTGCCAGGGTGCATGTGCACCAGGCGATCTGAGAACTTGTACTGCGCCACGATGTCCACCGTCGTGTAGGTGTGCTTCGCTGTAATCGTTGAGCCGGACTCCATCTCCGTTGCATCAAACACAGCGACCAGCTGAAAGCGATGATGCGCTGCGTAGGTGTCGGTGCTGCTGCCGGTGCCCAGACTCGGTGGGTGGACGCCGCGATCGTCGCTACATGCGCTGCCAAGCACCGATGACGGGCCCTCCTTCAGCGAGGCGGCAACAAAGGGAAGATTCATGAAGTTGTGGAGCGGACTGCGCTCGTCGATGGTGTGTATGATCGTCGCCGGGTACCACAGCGAGAGCTGTCCGCTGTCTCCGCGGTCCAAGTAGGTCTCCTCTGCACAGGTCCAGCGAATCTCCCGCACACGCAGGTGCACTCGCTCCATTTCATCGTCATCATCCCTGTCTGGCACCTGTACGGCGCCCGCGCCTTGCACCGCCGCTGCCGCCGCCACAGATTCTGCCGAGAAGACGCGCGCATTACCTGATGGATCGGGAAAAGAACCCCCCATGCCTCCGACGGGCGAGGCTCCGTAGAGGCCGCTGTTCTGCCTACTGGTCATAGACGAGTTGGTGCTATCAGACGCGGCCCCTGTTGCCGCGGCGGTGGCAGGAGGCGTTCTCGTCACACCCGCCGTGGGGTGCCTCGTTTTTGTTTTCCCCGCTGTCTGCAGCTCGGAAGCGGGCGCAGGCGTGGAGGCCGCGGAGGTGGAGCGAGAGGAAGACGCGGAGGACCGGCTCGGGGTAGACGCGCGCGAGACCGATGAAGAGGCAGATGCCGACGGCAAATGTGGGCTCGTTCCCTTACTGCGCTGACCTTCCTCTTCTGCCTTGATACCTTTATTTTTGCCTTTCTTTTTGCCTTTCCCTTTGCCGGTGTTTTCACCAGCAGCTGGGGCTGCGCGGCGATGAACGCGGCGCCCACGAACGCCGCCGCCGCCCAATGCGCGGAGGCTGTTCGACGCGTCGACGCCGGGCAGGAGCTGTTGGACGCTGCCGTGCGACGGCTTCCACGCCGTCTTGGGCGGGGCGGAGTTCTTTAGCACGTACATCTGCTTCTGTCGCATGCGGTACTCCCGCAGCGGTTCTGCTGTCACGCAGAAGAGACGCAGCTTTCCTTGTGCGAGGGGGATGTTGTTATCCACGTTGGCCATTCGAAATGTCAGCCGGTATTGCCCCACGCGCCCAGGAATGCTCGTGAGGGTGCAGAAGTCGCTGAAGACGACTCGGTGGCCCAGCTTGCCGGTGTACTCCGCCTTGCCGACCACCAGCGCCGCGACGAGGCCGACAAAGACGATGTTCACGTAGGAGCAGACCATGACAATGGCTGTGCGGCCGCGGTAGCACAGGTTAGTGGAGTCCACCATGGTCTCCCCGTCCTCGCCGAGGTAACCGCCATTCGCAGCGAGACTCACCACGGTAAAGTAAATCGAGGCCACAACGTTTACCCCAGCTCCGCAGTAAAGGCCCCATGCATAGTAGGTGGCCGCGATGAACAGCACAATGATCAGATACAGGAGGATCGAGTAGGTGATGAGGACCGCCCACGACTGCGCGCGGAAGAAGTAAAAGAGCGAGAGACTGCGAAAACGGAAGGTGTTCACGCCGGTTTGGCTCGTGGTGAGGCTGCCGTTGACGTCGAAGATGGGCACCTGGTTGGGAACAGCTGCGTGGTAGCGGCGCTGCGCGGAGCGAAAGACACGCTTCAGGAAGGAGGGCGAGCCGCCGGTCCCGTCAGCTTGCGGGTCCGATGTGGAGAGCAGCGCCGCACCGCCTCTGCTGCCCGTGGCGCCGTAGTCGGGCAACGTCCGCGCGGAAACGCCGATGATAGAGTTGACCAGCTCGCTGGGCAGCTCCTGTGGATCCTTCACGAGGCGCTGGTGCGGTGCCAGCGATACCCCACGCAGCATCTTTGCGATACAGCGCCAAGCGGCGTTTTCAGGAGAAGGAAGGAAGGATAAAAAGCTGGCCCTGAAGCCGCGGTACTACGTGGGGACAAGGGAAGGAGAGGTGTGCGCCTGTGCTACCGAGTGTTGAATGACACTGTTTACCAGAATGAGGGAGTAGTTGTGCTGCACGGAAGGCACTCAGTGCATGTGTGAGGGTGTGCGTGTGTGTGTGAGCGATAGAAAGAAATCAAATATGAAAGAAAGCAGCAGGAGGTGCTGATAGGCAATTCAAGATACGAGTCCTTTTTTCTGTATGCACACATATATATATATATATATATATAGATAAACATATATACGCGTATGTGCGTACGCACGAATCCAAGGCAAGGCGGGAAAGACGAGTGCAAAAGACAAAGTGATTTGACCACGCTGATAATGCGCAGGCATGAAACCCCCCCCTCCATCACCACCTCGCACTACCACACGTCTTGTGGCGCTAGTGCAATGGACACCTGCGCTGCAGAAAAGAACGTAGGGCGTAGCCGACACACCAGCGGCTAAAGGAAAAACAACTGAAGCAAACATCAATGAGAGTCGTGCGACGGCTCGACTTGAGTGTGCAGCACACTGCACCGCACACACGCACGTAGTAGTCGGGTGCACTTCTTCTAGAGACATGTGGGCTCCCTTCTTCTGCTCCTTCGCCCAGACACACCGCATTGGCTCTGTTTCGTTGGAATAATGAAGATAAAAAGAAAGAATGTGCGTAAAGGAAGCAAGCGAAAGTGCGACCGTCATAGACAATATGAAATCCAAATAGATACTACCGTGCCTGCTCAACAGGGTGCATGATGCTGACAGCAAGGCGAGGCGCAGGGGGCCCAGCAAAAATACACAGAGAAGAAGCAGAAACCATCACTACCACCATCACCGCGTGCATCACATCGCTCTCTCCTCACTCGACCTCGTATACCCCTCTTTCCCCCTATCGTGTCTCTCTCTCTCTCTGTGTGTGTGTGTGTGTGTGTTTGTCACGCGCAAGTCACCTTACAAAGGAATGCTGACCTTGCGAACAACAACAACCAACAGTAACACAGCTTCGCAAGCTCGCCAGCTACACACACACACACACACACAGACACACGCATAGCCACCATCCTTAAGAACAAACAAACGCCAAAGAGAGGAAGAGGCGAATCCGCAAGGGTGAGGGGGCATCTTCATGCGTATTCCACGCTGACGCAGCACCTCGAGCTTCCTGCAGGACATACTCAGAAAGCTAACTAGAAGCACAACAGTAAGGAGGAAAGGAATAAATATATTTAGTAGTAGCAACAACGGAAAGCAGCACCATCGCTGCAACGCCATAGGATCACTGTTTCTCCGTTGGTATGCTCAGGATGCACACATCGAGGGGTTCCAACACGCACGCGCTCACTGCCGATACGCGTCATCCTCCTCGGCGGTGTAGTCTTCATCCTCGAATGTATCTGCGTTCTTCACAATGAGCCGAATCTTCCCCTCTGCCACCAGCACCACGCCCGCGCCGTTCTGATGGCCCACGTAGGCGCTGGTGCTGAAGATCGTAAACACTCGTGCGTTCTTGCTCAGCTTCAGCCCATCCGACTTCTCCTGATGGGCGCGGAAGATGTACTCGAAGTGAAAGTGATCCAGGAAGTCATCGACAGCTTTTGAGCCAAACAAAATCACGCCGGTGCCGCGCGGGTTTGCACCGAAGCCGTACTTATCCAGCTTGCTCTCGTTCTCCGCCGGATCGGCCCAGCAGCTGTCCATGCCGATCTGGCGGTACATCTTGTGCTGCGGTGTCTCGTTCTCGGGGACCTGGAAGAAGGACTCCATAATCGGAAAGTCTGGGCTCTTGAGTACGTCGAGCCGGTCGTCGACACCGCCACTGTACCGCGGGACCCCGCCGTGGGTGCAGTAGATCTTTCCGTCGATGTTCGCTGACAGCGGCAGGTAGGAGAAGGTCTCACTCGCGCGGCTCCACACTTCTTCGCCAAGGCCAGTGCCGAATGTGCTGTGGCACTGAGCACGGAAGCTCGTGTTGCCGTAGCCAGAGACGTCGCCGCTGACGAGGGTGTCCTCGTGGTTCCCACGCAGCAGCAGCACCTTCTGCGGAGCAAGCACCTTCATCGAGAAGAGGTACGCCACGACCTCGACGCTGAACTCGCCACGATCGACGTAGTCGCCTAGGAAGACAAAGCGGTGGGGGGTGTACCGCAGATCCTGGAAGCTTATGAGGTTGTCCATGAAGTAGAAGAGATCGCGGAAGTTGCCGTGCAGGTCGCCGAACACGTAGCACGGCGAGACGGCAGAGCCGTGACGCGGCTCATCTTGCAAAATGTGCTTCACCTCCCGGCACAGATTAATCAACGTACGCCCAAAGCCCTCAATGTCGTCGGGCGAGTGCTCGCACCCGTTACGCACCGCAAACGTCTTCACAACGTAGTGATAAATCGCATTGCCGTAAGAGGACATGGGCGACATCATGTTGCCGTCGCGTCCAAACTGCTGATTAAACAGCCGCAGGGTTTGATGAGTGATGATGGCATCCGCATCGAGCGAGATATCCCGTGCGAAGAGGAGGTCGCGGCGCAGCTGAAGATTTGTCACACCGGCACGCTGGGCCAGTGAGGAGGCCACCGCTGCGTTTTCCACAGAGTCCGCGCGTGGGTCCTTCGGCGACGGCTCGTCGTCATCGTCGCCGCCCGCGGCGCCGTTCCCGTTCCCATAGCAACTCGCGCGTATCAGTACGCTGGCCCGGCTGCCGTCTCCCGCGACATCCGCACTGTGCCGTGGCGAGCTGAGGCTGTCCGCAAATTCCTCATCAAGATTCATGCTCGGCAAGACATCACCGCTACTCCCGGCGAGGCCGCTCGTGTTGCCGCCCCCGGTTCCACCCTTCTCTCCGTTGTCCCGATCACCGACAGAGAAGCGCTGTGTGCGGATGGAGTCAACATCACGCAAAAACTTCGACGACACCACGGGTGTGTCAGCGTCGCGCATGTCGTAGCGGCCATATGTTTTATCCAGCACCGCCGCCAGTGGAACTGAAAGGGCGGAGCCGTTTTCAATCACCATGACGGACATTGAGATCTCATACGATGGGGTGGGGGGCAGCACCATGCTTGGCCGCCCGCTGAGCCGTGCTGCGGCGGGGGAGAGGGGGAAGTCAGAGTTGATGATGCTGCTGCCGAGACGGGTGGCGTGCGGGCTCGAGGCGTAGATACTGACGGGGTCAACGTGGGAGCTGCTGCCACCTCCACTAACACCGCTGTGGTTGCTATTGTGGACATTTAGATTGGAGGTCGAAGGCGACGACCCGCTGCCTCGCTTGGACGATGCGGTGCTGCGCAGCTGCCGACTGAGAGCGCTGTTTTCTGCTTGCAGGTCCAGCACTCGGTTGATGAGTTCCTCCCTCGAGAAGGACGTGAAATCGCTCGACATTACGACGATGATAAAAGCAGCAAACCAGAGAGAGAAAGAGAAGAGAGCTGATAGAGTTGCTCTACCGCGTTCACGCAAGCTTCCGTGTTCGCTGAGACGTATGACTGCTTCTTTTTCTTCGCTCCTCCTACAGAGTGCGGGCTGCTTTCAGATCGTCCGTAGAGTAATCGAGTTCTGTGAAGGGAAGCGACCTCGGAGGAATGGTGTGTGTGTGTGTGTGTGCGTGTGGGGAGCAAGCAAGAGCCACTGTTATTGAAATAAATATGTGTAGGGCAGATGAAAGGAGGCAATGAAGGAGGAAATCGCGAGCACACGTTCGAGATATACTGCCCGCTAAGGACATGCGCAAAAACAAAAACAAAAACAAACGACAGCGTCTGCGTGCGTGCGTGCGTGCGTGTGCGTGGGTGGGTGTGGGGGCGGACGGACGGACGGACAGGGAGGAGGCGTGTATATATAGCTGTAGATATATATATATATATATATATAGGTGTGTATATACCTATGTTGTGTCGCCTGACGCAACGGGGAGGACGGGAAGACAAAAAAATAAAGATGGAGTGTGGCGGTTGCAGAAAACAACGTAAAACGGAGGGTGGCGGTGGTGGAACGCGTCCGTCGCTGCAAGAGCGCACAAAGACGCCGACGACAACAAGAAAGAACAACAAAGCGAAAAGCAAACAATGAATTCTGTCTTCTTTTTCCTCTCCCCTTCGTTATGTATGGAGCCGCGACAGACGAAACAGGGGCGCGGTAGATTAGCGGAAGGGGAGTGAGGGGCAATATCAGCGAAAAGGTTAGTGTGGCCGTTGGGCAATAGAAAGAGCTGTGCAGATGTGTACGGAGTCAGATAAGTGCTTTATATAAGCATATTCCAGCAGGCGTTACGTCCTCCCTTTGAGCGTGTACGCATAGGAGCACCGCTCTGGCTACTCCAAGTCGTTTAGAAGCTCAAGCGATGCCGTGGTGACCTTGTCGGGGGGGGGGGTCGCCGTAAGGGGGATTCAAGATGCGGACAGCAACAACAGCAGCAACCGAGATATGTGTCTTGGCGCAAAATGGTCGAAACGAGGGGCTCCTATATATGTGTGTGTGCAATCGTTGATTCGTAAAGATGAAGGAATCCGCAGCACGTAGAGAAGAATAGAAAACAATTTATAGGGAAAGTGGGATCGAGAGAAATAAGGTGACGACGACTGCCGGTGGTGGTGGTGGTGGTGAAGGGGGGGGGGAGGGCAGATGTGCGTCTCAAGCGTTTCACACGCCAGGTCCAGACAGACGAAGGCCTTGGAAGGAAGGTGGGGTGCATGGGGCACAGTAATAGTCATCAAAGACGAAGCTTTATGCATGCCTTCGGTGCCAGCTGGCGTACGAAGTGACAATCGCAAGGGGTGGATGGGCTACTGGTGCCACGTGCTCTGCTCTCCACCCCTCCCCCGAGCTATCTGCATCTCCATTACGCAATTCGTTCAAGGAAGGAACATCCTGTTTTGCGTAGTAACGAAGCCCATAAGTCCACACACTTCAGAAAAGAAAATTCATCCGCTCACACCTTCGTATTTGCCACGCTTCACAACGCAGCGTCTGCGCACATGACCTAGTCGAAGAGATCATGCACGCACCCACGCTTTACGTGGAAGGCCGTCACACGGGCGTACAAACTCAAATGATGGACATTGCGTGCTCAGATGCCGTGGTGGCGGTGCGCAAAAGCTGTTGCGGCGCGGTCGGCGCACATGAGATGCCCTGGCTACTGTTTTTGTTGCTGCTGTCTCTCGCTGCTGTCGCTGCATGGGGACTTCGCTGGCGACGCGGCTCGCACAACAGGGAGAGAACGGATGCCAGTGCTTCCCGCACCTCTTTCTCCCTCGCCATCGAAGCCTCAGTTCTCTTTGGGTCCTTGCTGCAGCACGCCACAAGCTGCAGCAGCTCCGGCACCACCCCACTCCACAGCTCCTGCGCGTAGGCCACACTTCCGCCATCCTCGTTGCCACCATCCTCCGTTGCTCCCAAGCTCCCTTTTGCAATGGGCAGCATGCCGTGTAACGTGTCGATGAGCAGCAAACTCACACTGACGTCGTCAGGGTTTTCAACGTACTGCTTCATGATTTCCCTGTTCCGAGCCTCCATGGAGGCCCGCAGAACACATTGTAGCTGACTGCGCGACGTCAGCCTATCGAGAGAGCTCCTTCGCTGTGTCGGGCATCGTTCCTCTACGCGGTGGCCAACCAAGCATGGCTCGGTAGCTCCACTGTCTGTGCTTTCGCTGCAGCTTGTTAGGTAGGCAGGTGCGGCAGCACCGACTGTATCAGCCCACCGCTGCAGCAGCGCCAAGCTCCGCTTCGCCACGCGGGAGAGCGCCATGCCTTCTGCGGTGGACGCCAGCGACAAGGTATGGATCGTCTCCGTAGCGATGGCCACGTCTTCATATTGCCCCATCATCAGACGCATGATTTCGCCAAAGGTGTCCACCATCAGGTCTAGCGAGCGCAGAGCTGCAGTGACGTACGGTGGAGCGATGGTTGTGGTGATGATGGAAGTGGTGTGCGCCGTGTTCGGGACTGCCACCGGCGCAGTAGCGGACAAGGAAGATGGCGATTGCTGCTGCTGCTGCTGCGGTTGCTGTGATGAAGGAGCTGGTGGGGGCGTGGCTGCCGCTGACAAGCGAACACTCATCGATGAGGATACATCCAGAGAGCGCAACACGGTCGATGTTGAGGCGAGAAGGCACTCAAAGACGCGGCATAGCGTTGCGACGATTTCGCGGCGACAGCGGGCCTCCGCCGCTGCCCCTGCCGGAGAAGAGCCGTCGGCCCCTGCCAGGGAGGGTCGTTGCGCGTCCAGCGCGTACCCGCGCGCGCTGCTGCTGCTGTTGCTATGCAAACCGTCGTTTTCTCTTTCTCCAGGTGCGGCGCGCGCGTGCGAGAATGCCGCGCCCCACAGCGTAAACTGCAGCAAGTCTGCGCACTCCTGTAAAAAGGACTCGGGGATGAAGAAGGACGGCCCGCTGGCACGAGACGGCTTGTCCACGAGTGCCGAAGAGTTCAGATGCAGCAACAGTAGCGTACCCGTGACGTGTACCGTGCTCGGTGCCATAAAGAGAAGCCGCTTCCAATCCTCATCTGCACGGGTGTTTGTCACACTGCCCGCTGCGGTGGGCGACTCAGCGCTTCCCGGGGTGGGCTCGAGGCCCATGTGCAGCGTCAGCAAATTTCGCATGGTGTCTAGAACAAGGCTGAGGTAACTCGGGTGCGATGCGGGCGGCATGACCTCCTTTAATGTGGTAGGCGGTGGTCGAGGAAGTGCTGCTGCGGTGGGCGTGGGCGTGCTCGAGACATGGGGAGATGTGCTGCTATTGTTGTCGCCGCTCGTTTCCGCGGTAGCGGTCACATCTTGCAGGATGAAGCGCTGCAGCTCATATGCCGAGGGAAACGCAGGCAGCAACACCTCACACCACAGCATGCGGGCCTCGCGGCTCGTCAGCGTAGGCCAAACAGCCGTGACGCCCTCCAACAGCGTCGTCTGTGGTTTGCTAGGAAAGTAGTATGAGCTCACGACGGCGTTGCACCGGCTGGCAGCTTGCAGGATAATGAGGAGGCGAGTGAAGTACTGCGCCGGGGAGCGGACGGCTTGGGCGTCGTGGGTCGCCATGGCACCTTGACCGTTGCTCGTGCAGGGCACGCCTGCCTTGCTGCTCCACGCACTGAGGTAGGAACTGAACCGACCAACCAGACCCGTACTGTAGTTCCGGGAGCTGGGACCTGCCGAGGCCAAAGCTTGTGTGTCTTCTGCCTCCCCACCAACACCACCGTTCGTGCTGGCGTTTATGCCGGCTGACGAGGAATCATGCAAAGGATAGGTCACGTCTGCTGGCACTGTGGATGGTGCTGCCGCTGCGGCTTGCATGGCCATCATGCGCTGCAGCCGAAAGCTGTCACACACCGCCGCCACCATCGCGGCCACCACTGCCAAGGTACACTGCTTCGCCTCCGTGTGTGCGAATGGTGCGGAAGAAGAAACAGACAAGGAGGACGCTGCCGTGCCACCCAACTTGGCGTCGGCCGTCGTGTGACCTTGCTGGGGCAGCCCACTGGCATAGTCGCCCGGCCTGTCTCCGCGGAACAACAGCCGCTCCAGTGCCCGCCACGCCAAGTGCACGCCGAAAGGATGTAGTCCGCTACCTGGCATTTCCACGAGAAGCCCGTGCAGGGCGTGTACAGCAGCCATTGCGGGCTTCTCGCCTGAGGTATTGCGCGCCACCACACACACGTCACCGCACAGCTGCAGAAGTGCCTCTAGCACACGCGTAGCTTCTCTAGAGTCGCCGCGGTCGCCGCTGCTGGCTGGGGCGATGGGGGACGTGCTTCCGGGAGTGGCCCAGCACGCCGGGATTCTCTGTTCGGCGCACTGCCCTTCAGCGGGGGAAGGAGCCGAGTCTTGCAGCGCCGCTTGCATGCTCGCGTAGTGGGTCACGAAGAGCCGACTGCCCGCGTCGTAGAGTGTCACACAAACATCTTCCAGCTGCGCTGGGTGCTCCGTGAAGTTCTTCAACAGAAGTTGAACGGATGCGTCCTGCGTAATGGCGGTCGTTGGCGCTGATCCTGTTGGTGTAGCAGGAGTGGATACGGATGCTCCCGCCGTGTTGGCAACTGAGAACTCAGCGGCAGGTGCCTGCTGCGACGGCGGCGCAGGCGTGGCACAGAGCGCTGTGGCGGCGGACACTACCTCTATCAACGGCAACAGCACGTCGTGCAGCACACACCGCCAGCATGCCCCAGAAAAGCGCCAGCCGTATGTCTGCACGAGGGCAAAGAGGGTTTGCATGGCGGACTGCCGGATCTCCTGCCGGTCGTCGAGGCAGCCGTTGCGCAGCTGCAATAGCAGCGTGCACCAGAGACGATCTTGCTGCTGAGCTGGCGAGAGGTCAACACCCGCCTCAACCGATCCACCAATGCCACCACCACCACTACTCGTTGCTTCTAAATTACTTGCTGCATGCACACCATCCAAGCCAACGCTAGCAGCCGTGAAGGCTGGTAAGTCGCTCTCTCTCTCCGCATTTCCACTGCTTGCATGGCCTTCTCCACCGAAGGCAGCAAGGTAATCCGCCGTTGACCACAGCAGCTGCACTGCACTCAGGTTGATGTGCAGTTTGCGCTCACCCGGCACTCCTCCGTCGACGCGGTGTACTGTGAAGGCGCCAATGCAGACAATGAGTCGGTGCAGTCCTTCCACCTTCAGCCGTGGGATGTGGTTGTGTTGAATGCTCTCGAGGGCACGGAAGGCCGTGTTGAGGGACTCAACGGTTTGTGCGCTGCTAACGCTGCTGCTGATGTTCGTGCCCATGGGCTGTACCCCATTCATCACGACCCCACCACTTCCTATACGCGCGGGACTTGCGTTCTGCTCGCCGGGTGCTTCTGCCGCGGGCACCGTGACGACTGCAGCTGTGCGCTGCAGGAACGACAGGATCGGTTCCCACGCGGCACCTTCGATGTCCTCGCCGTAGGTCTGCACCACCTTCACCACATCCATCAGCACCAATGTGGCCGCATTCAGCAGCAGCGGCGGCACCGTCTTCGCCACCACAGCGGCTGCGGCGGCCATCTCCGGTGCAGTGCTGCCAAGCTGCTCTGCAGGGGAGGGGGACGGCGGCGGTGAGAGCGCCACTGCACCCTGGGCTCTGCCATTTCGAAGTGAAACGTCTCCACCACTGCCCTTTTGTGTCAGTGCTGTGAAGTCTCGCTGCCGCTGCGTCCACTGCTGATACACGTCGTTCAACAGCGCAAATGGGCTCGCCAGCAGCTGCTCTAGTGGATCCAAGGAGGCCACCGCTATACCACTATTACCGCTCCCTACGGGGCTCACAGCGCTGCCGACGTCGAGGTAGTGCGCTGCGGCGTAAGCGTTCAGATTCGAGGGTGCCTGCACCGCACGGTGAAGGCCATACATGATCGCTGCCATGCTAAGGGAGGCATCCGCTTGCACGAAGGGCAGCAGCGAGGGAGGCGATGCCGTCTTCGTGCTGCCGCTGCTGCTCGGAGGCTTGGCGTCCCCCGCAAGTGAGGTTGGGGGCGGTGCTCCAACAGGAGTGGCAAACAGCGTGTTTGCTGCTCGTATCAGCGGCGCACCGGCGAACGGCCCCGCTGTCAGCACCAGCGCGGCACTCTGAACTGCCTGATACGACGCAGCGACGGTGACGCTACTGCGGTTGTTGCTGCTTACTGCGCTGCGGGAGTATCGGGAACCTATCAGCCCATCACGCGTTGACCAGTTGGGGTTAGTACTGCCCATCGCGGCTGCTGAGACTTCGTCACGATCCACAGTGCTGAGACGACGCGCCACTGAGCGGCACATATGCGCAGCCACCGCGGCCACATGACCGACGACCATCGTCAGCTTCAGCTCCTTCACCTGCGTCTCGTCCTGTGACAGCACAGCAAACGGTGGCGGGTCTTCGGAGCTGCTAGCGCCCTGACTTGTCGGATACGCTTCTCCTGCAAAAGTAAGCAGAACACGTCGATGTGCCGCTGCGCTGGCCACGAGGGTGGCGCCCCAATACATCAAGCGCTGTGGATCCGTGATGTAGCGGCAAATGCCCATCTCAAGCTCCCACAGACGCAGGATGCGCATGAGGGAGCCGGAACGCTGTCGCTGAAGTTGCACGGTCTGCGCGCTAAGCCCATCCTCTTCCAGCACGCCGCCGTCACGGTTACTCATGCTTCTTTCCGCTGGCATCGGCAGCACAGGCGAGACAACACCGGTCGCCTCACTCATCACTCCGGTGTGCTGCTCGGTGAAAGGCAGCATCGCCAGCAAGGACAGACACAGACACTCCGAGGTCAGCACCCACTGGTCAACACAGCCTTGCGGATCGTGTTGGGGGAGAGATGCGTAGGCGGACGTGTAGGGCGACGTCCCTTCAGGCAAGTCGTACAGCTCCTCTAGCGGAAAGCCCACGGTCTTGTCCATCGCTTCCTCGCCGCCAAGTCCGGCCGACCAGCTGTGGCCATTCAACACGAAACCTGTCGCCTTTTTCGCTTCGAGCGTTGATGGGCTAAGCGAGGCAGTGCCGTTCACCAAACCCGAGAAGAAGAGATGCAGCTGCGCATAAGGAAGGTGGCAAGTGTTGCTCACACACAAGGAGCGAAGAGCGTCGCGCAGGTGTAGCGCATCACTCAACAGCTGCTTCTGCTGCTCCTGCTCCACTGATGTTTCCTCGATCCACGTGAGAAGACGCTTCAGCGCGTATAGGAGCGGCTCCGTCAGCGCCGTGCCACAGGCCAACAACTCCCAGCCATCGTCCAGCGCCGCCCCTAGCGCGTTGGCAATCACGTGGAGTGCCTTCATAATGAGGAGTTTGTGTTGCAGCCGACACACGCCGAGCACCACGATGTTCTGCACCGCAGGGGAGCGCCATTCGAGGGGCGAACGCTGGGCTGCTGTGGCAGCAGCCGCAGCGGCGGCGGAGGAAGGCGGGGAGACAGCGTGGTACTCCTGCGCATCACTGTGCGCGCTTCCGGCAGAGGCAGAAGCAGACACACGAGGCCCGTCGTGCATTCTCGACTTCGACGGAGAAAGCCTCTGCAAGTGCGTCAGCCAGCCGAGGTGCCAGTAGGACATACCCACCGCTGTGGTGTAACGGTAGCCTCCCGCGGCGACGGAGCTTGGCACGAGGGGCTCACGAGCAGCGTAGTGATTGTGCAATGCGATGAGCGCCTCCAACACATCTGCGGTACAGTTGGTCGCTGCCGTCGTTATCCCTGTGACGGCCGCGCCACCACCTGCCGCCACACCACACGGGCTGGACATGGACGCGGACGGTGGAGAAAGGGCGATGAGGTGGCTCACCACAGGATCTGGCATGCGTAGAGCACGCACGAGCAAAGACAAGTAGGTGTCTCGCTGTTTGGCCAACTGGAGGGCACAGCTCACCTGCACCCAGTACCCGATGCTTTTCAGCGCCACAGGCAGCACATCTTCCTCGTAGCAGAGGTACCGCAGGCAGAGCGCACCACAGCGGAGAAGATAGGGGTGCAAGTCAACAAACAACGCGGAGCAGCACTGCACCACCTGCTCTCTCTTCTGCCGCTCTTCTCCAACGACCTTCAGGTGATTCTCGGTCAGCTGACAGAGGTACTGACCAAAGGCGGAGATGAAGTTGATGGCCTCCGTGAGGCACTGGCCGGCTGTTTTCGGGGATGCGCCGACGCAAAGCGGGGGTGCGGGGGGGTGCGGTGTGCACGTCGACCCAGGATGCACACCGCCCATTTGGGGCAGCGCATGGATGTCATGCGGGGGGGCTTCGGAAAGCGATGCCGAACAGCTGGTTGCTGCTCTTTCGCTGTCATTGGCGCTTCTCCTCTGCGCTGTGCCCGGTGGCGAAGACTGCGGAGAAGCAGCACGCGGGACTGCCGGCATGTAGGCCATAGCAAGCTTCGCTATCGACACCACCAGCCGCGTCAGCGGCGGCATCTCCAGCAGCGATGACTCAACCCCGACCATCTCTCCGTGGCTGTTGCCCTCGTAGCTCGCCGCTTCCACTCCCACGTAGCGTGTGTCGCTATGCGCGTTGGCTAGCGGGTGCGCAAACGTGAGGGGCGGCAGGCGATGTCGAAAGCGGGTCCCATGCTCAGCAGCTGAGACAGCGTTGCGGTTCCTCCACCCACTAGCCGGGCTGCCCAAGCTGTGGTCGCTGTCCGCGTCGGAAAACATGCACGCCCCCTCTGGCCCGCTGCGATGCCGGCCCAGTTGCGCATCACCAGCTTCCCCCTTACCGTGCTCGATACTATCTACATCACTGCCGCTGTTGTACTCGCACGTGACCGTGTCGTCGATGGACTGCCTATGGCCATCATCAAAGACGTAGTCGGACGCGGCCACACTGGATTGTGTCGCAGCAGCAGTTCCTGCCCCAGTACGAGGCGATCGAATCTGCTGCAGCTTCCACAGCAACGACGAACAAGTGAGCGTCTTGCGCCACACCATCAGCACGGCGATGGCGGCCTGGGAGAGGCGCTCGGCCTTCTCGTCCTGAACATCCGCGCCGCTCCCGTTGCTGTCGGCCCGTACCGGCAACCGCGTTGACCGGCGAATCGCCTGCTTCCGATAGAGACGCTGCAAGAGGCGCTCGTGAGCTTCCATTAGACTCTGCGCGGAGTTTGACGTGCTCGCCAAGTTTGTGCTCACCGTGGCCAAGGCGAGCTGCTGGCTACAGGTGAATTGTTCAAGAGAGAATGCAAAGCTAGAGTTCGGGGCCGTGTGCTGCTGCTGCTGCTGCTGCTGCACCAGCTCAACAAAGAGAGAGGGCGGGGGCTGCATGGGCACGGTAATGCCCAGCTCGTGCATACCCCACAGCGCGACAGAAAAAATGCAATCGTTCAAACACTGCGCGTACAGCGGGCTCTCGTTGAGGGACAAGGGGGCGCCTTCGGAGGCCGTCTCGTCTGCCTTTGTAGGGGAGGTCTTGGGTGGTGCGGAAGCAGTGCCCTGCTCCTTGAAGAAGAGCGTGACGGCTTGCATGAGTAAGACACGCAGACGCACTGGTACCCACTCCATTGCTGAGGGTTGCGCCGAAGCCCCTCCCGTGGCCAGAGAGAGTGAGGACGCTAAGGAGTCTAACATGGCACCCCCACCGCCGCCTCCAGGTGCAGCAAACAGACTGCCGAAGGACGCCATGGAGGCCTCGTAGTTGGCCGACGCGACGGCAGTCATCATCGGAGTAGAGGTCAGCGAAGCCCCCGGTGAAGTGCGGTTCTGTTGCTGCTGCTGTTGACGCTCCGCACCCGCAGCGGCTGCGACGACACCCGCCGTAATTGCAGCCATCGAAGAAGAAGCAGAGTTCGCCTTCGGCGGCGCCGGTGCACGACTGGGCGCGGTGGCGGCCTCCTCACTTCTCTCTACGCCGCCTCCACTAGCAGCACTAATATTCTTGATGCTACTGCTGCTAATGCGCTGCAGCGAGAGGTGCAGCCAGCGCGTCCGTGCACCGACCATGAGTCGGCAAATATCCTTCATGAAGGCGATCCCCTGCAGCTGAGCTGTGAATGGAGAGGCCACCGTCGAGGAGGCAGGTGCGTCGCTACCGTTGAGGGTACTGCCATGGGCGGCAGACGCCGAGGAGGCAGATGGACCGTTGCTGCTGTTATTCTCCCCCTCACTAGCCGGACCGCTAATGTCGCGCAACGAGGTGAGCACCGAGTGAATGCGATGCGTCAAAGACGCGGCACAGGTCGCCTCCAGCATCGACTGCGGCTCCACACCACAATAGAAAACAATGAGGACACCGTAGAGTTCAGGCAGCGCCGGGCTACCGAGCGGGCAGGCGGAGGCGGCAGACGCAGTTAACTGCAAGAGACGTACCAGAACTGGGACGTCGCTGATGAGTTGAACCGACGTCGCTGGTGCGGTGCCCGCGACGCCACCGACGCTCATTGCCGCGTCCGACACACTCGCCACGCCCACATGTGGCGGCAACACGTTCGAGTGAGATGGTGTGGAAGAGCGGGTCGTGGGAGACCGATGAACGGCTCCGCCGGCACACCGCGCGCTGTCTGGCGTGTGCGTGCGCGCTGTCGTCACCGATGTAGCCGCCGCCGCCGTGGTGCCAGGGGGCAGAAAGGCAATTTCACGCACGAGGTCGGCTACACGCTGGCCAACTGACAGCGTCACGGGTACGAGCCCCAGCGCAATGAGTTTGCCCAGATCACCGATCGACTCTAGCAGCAGGCGCCGAGCAGCGGCGTGGTGTCGCTGGTGGGGGGCGTGCTGCGGGCCTGGCGCAAGAGGGTGACGGGCGCTGGCTGCAGAGCCCAACGAACCCGCAGGTGGCAGCACGGGCATTGAGGCAGCAAGCTTTGTGTTTTCGCCAATGGCGCCGCAGAGCGGACTAGAAACCACAGAATTGCTGCTGTGTAGCAACTTGCGGGATTCTTCAGCAGCCCCACCAGCAACGGCGTGGGTGGCGCTGTTCGCGTTTCTGGGTCTGCTGTCCCCGCTCAACCCACTTCGCTCCGCCAACAACGAGCAGGCGATGCACAACGTATCGAGGAGGCTCATGGGGTCGTAGTGACGCTGCCGCGTGCCCTGCACAGCGTCGCGCAAGAGGATGAGGTCTTGATGCTTTGTGGCCTCGACGAGGAGACTTTCGAGACTGGTGTGGAAGGCAGTCTGCGCGAGGTGGCGCACATCCAAGCCGGATGTAGCCGGATTCGCGGGTGAGGCTGCTGTGGGGGGTGAGGCGCTGTTAGCGTGCTCCGCGACGTGCGAGGCTTCTGCTGACGGGGGTGCTGCCGCCGCAGCACGGCCCAAGGGCCACCAGTAGGAGGACATGATCAGCCGTTTCAAGTTGATCGAGATATAATCATCAATGAAGATTAGTTGAAGCACAACACTGCAGGAGTAGCACTAGTAACAGAAGGCACTGATGCGAGGGTCAAATCAAAATCAAAGGAGCTCTTGTACAGTCTATAATAGCATATGGGGGAGGGAGAGAGAGAGGTAGAAGCACATGCAGAGCTGCTGTGACGCAGCTTTTGAAACCTTACAGGCAGCGGACAGCGATGGTAGCTGAGAGGGGAGGGAGGGAGGGAGGGAGAGATCAAGTTGGTGCCGCACAAGAAAAAGGGAAAAAGAAAGGGCCACCTTCACTGCGGGTGAAGAGCAATACACAACAGCACGGCACATCGTGCATGAATTGTGTGACGGTCATCGCGCAGTGCACGCGTTACGGGGGTGGGGTGGAGATCGCTCTACTCCAGCCAGAGACTGCTCTTCGAAGCTCCGACGAGCACCGTGCCCGTTCCGTAGAGCGACCACCGCAGCCGAGAGACAGGCTCTACACCTCACAGCTTATATGGAGTGTTGACGGCCAACAATGTCGAAAGGAATGCTTAGGCGCATACATACAAACGCAGAGAAACAAGGAAGGATAGCATGCAGCAGGGGAGGGCAGCATCTCTTGATCACGCTGCCTCATCGCTGCCTTTGTTCGCTTCGCTCAAGGCTTCAGGCCTCTCGGACGTTGATAGCTTCGCGGAGAACGAGAGGCGGCCTCCAGGGGTGGAGTTTCGCTTGTCTAGCGTAGGTTGTGGTTGGTCTGTCGCCGCACCTGCTGTTCCGCCAGCATCTACGCTTTTTGACGGCAGCGATGTGGAGCTGCTCGCAGTTGCATTGCGCAGCAGCATGCCGCTAAGCCTCGCGTTCTCGTGCTCCTTTTCCGCACAGCGCGCGTGCAGAACACCGTTGCGCTGCTCTAACACGATGTAGTCGCCACTCAAGCTATTCCACTGTCGTCGCAGCGCGTTGCGCTCCTCACTCACAGCCTTTAGCAGGGCATCTTGGCGGACGAGTAGGTCCCGCATTGGATTGTTGTCGCTAAGCTGGGCCACCTCGGCTCTCCACTGTTCCTCCTTCGCACGCTCCGCCTTCAGCAGGTCGCGCAGCTGCGCCTCGTTTGCCTGGGCGGCGCGGAGTTCAATATCTTTGCCGATCAGCGTGGTGCGTAACGACTCAATGGTCTTCTGGCGTGCGCGGTGCCGTGCTCGCACGTCTGCGTAGGCGTAATCCAGCGCAGAGCAGAGACCGGAGAGGGTGGTGGGCAGCCGATACTTCTGCGAGCGATGGAGAGCGGAGGTGCCTGTCGCCCCTTCTTTGTGAGAGACCTCCGATGCTGTGGTAGATCCCTGTGTCACGGGCAGATGCTCGTGCTGGCCATCGCTATTCGCCGCATCGTATTCTGCAGCAGAGTTCCCTAACGCAGCCTCTGTCGCGTCATCCGCCCACATGGATCGCAACAACAGCCCCAGCGCATCTGCCACGCTCTGCTGCGTCATGGCCTTTTCGAGCTGGGCGGTCTCGGTGGCTTGCAACTGCATCAGCGCATGCCGGGCGGCCTCGTGCTGTGCAGCTGCGGCAGTGCTGTAGACGTTGCACAGGTGCCGGTATCCCTCTCGCTCTAGAAGGTCGGCTTTGGTCGCCTTCGCCTCGTGGTACAGCGAGCTCAGCCCTGTCATAGTCTTCTCGACACGTAAGCACAGCAGCTCGCGTGCGGCATCTTGCAGGGCGTCGACGTTGACTTGATGAGCCGCTTTCAGCTCGGTCAGTGCAGCTTGGGAGACAACGCGCTCCGCCTGTTGCTCACGCAGAAGCGCTTCCTTCTTCAGAAGCGCTGCTTTCACTGAGGAGAGCTGCTCCAGCAGCTCCGCTTCTCGCTTCTCTGAATCTCTTAGCTGCGGTGTGAGGATCTGCACTTCATGGCGGGCCGCCTCAACGTCGGCCGCCGCCACCGCCAGCTGGGCACGCACATCAGCTAACTTTTCTCGTAACTCCGCGCTCTCCGCTGCGGCCGAGGCGACGCTTTCGGCACGCAGCCGCTCCACACTTTCTTTGGCGTGTCGAGCGCCGTCCGCCGTGACGGCTGCAACGGCCGCCTCGTTACGTGCCGCTTCCAGTGCCCGCTGCAGCTGCGCCACCTCGCGCCGGTGCTGCGCCACACCCCGCGCGAGCTGCTCCAACACGCTACGCGAAGCCAGATGACCGCTGCGGAGCTTCTGTGCGAGTTGTTGCAGCTCCTCGCGCCGCTTCTGGATTTCAGAAACGCCGTGCGAGCCTCCGTGCAAGTTTGAGGTAGCGTTGCTGACGGCCGTCAGAGGGGGCCGTCCTGAGGCAGATGTGGACTGCAGGTGCGAGCTCACTGCGCTGCCGAACACGCTGCCGTCGTTGTGGACCGTGCCGCCGATCGACACGCGTGGACGATGCGGAGTGGAGTAGTCGGACGCCACAAGACCGCCTGTGCCACCACCTGCCGCAGCTGCAGGAAGCGTGGAGGGGAGTTCCTCGGCTTCACGGCCGAGCTGTATCCAGGGGTGCTGCCCCAGTATCTCCCATCGCAGTCGCTCTTGGCTGTCCAGGGCCCCGTCCACGTACATCAGAAGCGAGTGCACGCACTTGTACAGCTCATCCATGAGCTCGCCTTCGTACAGGTACTTATCTTCATACGTTGACTCCTCTGAAGTCACCGCTACGACCTTCGTCACCGCCTGCAGAGCCTGCCGGCAGCGACTGAGCTCCTGATCATGTGTGGCCTGCTCCAGTACGCGGAGGAGCTCACGTCGAGCTTCTTCGTCTTCCATAGGGTTGGGCGGCCTAGCAGGAGGAGGTGCGGGTGATGAGGGCTCCACCGCGGCATCAGATAAGGGGTCGTGAAATAAAGGTGTAGGGGGCGAACGAGAAGTGTGAGAGCCGTCCTCGTCTACCCCGCGTTCATGCTGCTTTCGCTGTTGTTGTGCTTCGTGAACAGCAAGTCCGAGTGCTGTCTCCAGCTCCTCAATGCGCTGCCGCTGCATCTCACAGTCTTGCTCACGTCGCGCCAGTTCCGTCGCCAGCTCGTGGTACTGCTCTGCCTGCGTCGAATACAGGAAGCCCTCCACCACCTCCGCCATGCGCACCTTGCAGTACTGCTGTGTGCTGGGGTCAGCGAGAAGCTGCAAAAATATGTGGTCCGCCGGCAGCTCGATGCTGAGCGTCGTGATGATGCTGCGGACGCTGGCGTGCAGCTTCTCGTTGTAGATGCCGCGCAGGATGTCATCGCTGGTTGTTGCAGCAGCGGCTGTGGAAGTGGAGGAAAGAGGGGGTCGTGCCGCCTCCGGCGTGGTGCCCTCCACGCGTGGAATGGGGGTGGTGGGCGGCACCGCACTGCCCACGGGAGAGGGGGCGGCAGAGGCATTTCGAAAAGCCCAGAGGGTCGCGCTAACGCTGGCGGCGGAGGGCGTGAGAACCGGAGCCGCCATTGACGACGGCGGTGTGTGATGGAGGGCGTGCTTCGAGGAAGACGGCGATGGCCGATGACTGCTGTGGGCTGTAGGAGTGAGGGGTAAGCTGACGATACCACCGCCACCACCGGTAGTGGAGGATGTCAAGGGAGGGCGATGCCCTTCGCGGGACGTGGTGCTCATACGTTTCCTTTTCTAATCAATTTTCAATTACTGCTATTATGCAACCGGACAAGATATGGAAGTGCGATGATCTAAGGCGCTGTTCCTCTGTTCGTCTAGATGCGACAGGCTCAGCGCATATCTAAAGCTCTAAACAAATGAAACGGGGGTGCTGATATGTATATGGCCGATAGAGGTGTACGCACGATGCGGAGGCCCTGCTGTGCAGTGGGTGCGCGTGAGCGCAAGCAGATGGAAGTCCCCAAAATAAGTCACCACCACCACCACCGCTTCCACGACGGGAGAGCGAAACAAAACGCAGCGAACCACAGAGGAAAAAGCGTCGCTCTGACGCAGTGCTTGCACCGCCAATCGATGAGACTCTGCGTGTGTGTGTGTGTGTGAGGCGAGTAAGGGGGAGGGGGAGAGAAGGTCGAGCGACAGGGAAGCATGACACACAAACACACAACAGCCATGGAATGCCAATTCATCGAGCAACAATCCTCGCAAACAGAGGCGGCACGCATGGTGGACTATGCACAGAGGGTTACGAGAGCACCGAATCCCGCTTCGTTCTCTGCGCTTCACCCGCTCTCTTTTTGTTTTCGTTTTCTTTTGGCGAGCGGCGCAGCGATCAGCAAAATGAATAATAAGAAGTTGGCGTGCTGAACATCGCGTGTGCCACCACACCGAGTACCCTTCTCCTGAAAGGGTGGGCGCTTTCAATTTCGTCTCACGCAGAGTATCCGCGGAAAGACTGACAAGACGGCTGCTACCGCCTCAGCTTCAAGGGTCGTAGCCGCAGCAGTTGTAGTAAGCAACAAGAGATCACCCTTTCGCTGACGACTCCAGCGACTTTCCACAGACAAACGACAATAGAAAAGCAAACAACAAAGCGTAAACACGAACACACAAACATGACGCCGCATTCTTCACAAAGCCAAACATATAGAAGGAGCAACCCAAAATGGGCCGTTTAAGCCAGCTGCGTGACACGTCCGTCGCAGCGGAAGGCGGAGAGGAGCAGCAGGCGAAGAAGCCTGCTCGTGATGCCTCCGGTGCGTGCGTGCGCCTACAAGGCCAGGAAGCTCTCTCGCAGCTTGCGGCGCAGGACGACGGCTTCGGGGTGGTCAGGATCCACCTCCAAGACTCGCATCACCATCTGCTGCGCCACTTCCAGCTGTCCTGCTTCAAAGGACAGCACCGCGGTGTTGTACAACGCTTCGGTCAGCTGTGGCGCAGCCATCACCGCCGTGTCTAGAAGCCGCCTTCCCGTCTTCTCCTTCTTTTCCTGGAAGGCTAAAACAGCAAGGTTGTTGAGTGCCTCGGCGTGTTTGGCGTTCGCCCCCACAGCGAGGCGAAAGGCGCGCTCCGCGAAGGTGACGTTTCCCATGCTGATCCCCACATGACCGATGTTGTACCACACGTCTGCGCGCTGCACATCGTCCTCGCACAGCGTCAAGGCACGCGACAGGCAACTCAAACTCAGCTCTATCTGGTAGGTGTAGAAGGCGCAGAGCCCCATATTTGTCCAAACCTCCGCGTTGTGCACGCCCATCTGGAAGAGGCGCCGATAGCACCGCAGCGCGAGCTCCGGCTGGTTCTTTTCGTAGAAGAGATGAGCACCGATGCATGCGATGGCCTCGATATTGCTGTTGTCCAAGTGCAGGACCTGGTTGTACAAGTCGTAGGCGGTACCGGGCTCATGCAGCTCGTCACGAAGACGTGCACAGCACAGTACGATGTGCTGATCGACCGGGTTTGACTGCAACGCGGCCTCGTACAGCTCCAGCGCCGTCAGCGGCTGGTCCATCTTCAGGTACACCTTGCCGAGCTCCATCACTACACCTGTGTTGTAGTTGGCAAAAGCTCTGCCTTTCTGGAAGCTGCTCACGCCGGGCGATGCTGACCCGGCCTTGCTGTTGCCACTGCTGCTGTTTATGAAGTCCAGCCCAGCGGAGTCGCCAGGGGCATCGAAGAGAGCCGCCTTCAGGTACTTCTCGGCCTCGCGCAAGAGCCCGAGTTGGTAGTTCGCCTTGGCCAGCCGCGCCTTCCACCACCAGTCGTTCGCGTTGGCGATGCCGATTTGCTCTTGCGCAGCGGCAGAGGGGCTTTGGCTCGTTAACGATGTCAGGGGTGTCCCTGGGGCAACGACTGGGGAGGGTGACGGCACGACAGCAGGGCCCGTCCCCACAGGCAGAACAGGCGGAAGCCCTTTCCCCGGCCCTACGGGACCACCACCTCTCATCGGCAGCTGGGGAGGCAAGCCGACGGCAGCCACCTTCCCACTTACACCTTTCAGCGGCAAGCTGGGCAGGTGCGGAGGAGCCGGCTTTGTGGCCTTCAACGCGGCGGTGCAGAGCTCTAGCGCCAACTTGGGCTTGTGCTCCACGTAGAGGAGATAGTCGCACAGCAACTTTGCCACCATCGGCTTCTCGCGAGCGTAGCGCTCTAGCGGGAGGGCCTGCACGTTGATGTGCGGACCACCCGGCACGGACTGCAGGGACGCCGTGCCGAGACGAATAAAGCGGCCGGTTACCGGTCGCATAGCGGTTCCGCCAGGTCCCTCACGCACCGAGCCAGGGCGGTTTTGCAGGGCGCCCGGGCGTACGTAGCCGTAGCGGCTGCTTACCGGTCGACCCGCTCCGGTTGAGGAACCCAGGCGTCCCGCGCAACTGCCCGACCCCGCCGCCATCTTGGTGCCCTGCCGCGCACTACGCAGTGACGTGCTTGGGCGAAGAGCGGTGCTCACGACAGCCTGCTCGCCCTCCATTAGCACGTCGTCAATGCCGTCGTCTTCGATTTCGGCGTCTTCGTACCAGCTTTGCTGCACCATGGCCTTGGTTTCAATGAACCAGAGGCACTCGTCCACCACCTTGCCGTTGGGCAGGGTCGGTGCTGCGCCGCCTGCTGATGGTGCCGTCGAGGAGGGAAGTTCTAAGTGGGCTCTGGCAACTTTCACGCACTCATCTAACTTGCGACGGCGCAGGAGGCTCAGTGCGTAGTAGGCGGGGTCCATGCCACGGGGCAGGCTGGGTGCCGCCTCCCTCGTCGTGAGGATTGGATCCGCTGCTGTTTCTGACATTGGAGGTGCGATAACCAGAGCAATTTATCACTCGTTGAATTGACTGTGTAGAGTGTGGTGCACGTACATGGCGTGGCAAACACTGGCGGAGGAACAACAACAACAACAGGAGAAAGTGAAGTGGTTGGTTGGGTGAGGCGGCATCGCACATCTATATATCTATATCTATAATGTGCGTGTGCGTGTGTGTGTGTCCGTTGGGCGAGGGTCGGGGGGTGGGCTGAGAGCGCATCATGGAAGGCAAGAGCCAATGAGACGCAGTCGCCACACACACACACACACACACACACACACACACACACAGGCACTTCGTTGGCCCTCATCAAAGGGAGCAGGTGAAGGAAAATAAAGCCCTCCATTGCGCCAGAGAGCAAAACAGGGGAGGGTGGGGCGCGCACCCACGCACCATACCCTCCCCGGCTTTGCTTATTTCCTCTTTGCGCTACTGCTCTCCACCGTACAGGTGGCCGTCTGAAGTAGAACGGAGGGGGGGGGGGAGGGGACGATAATGGCAGCAAAGGAGACGCTCAGGGAGCGATGCAGAGGCCCCGCGCCGCTGCGTTGGCGATGCATGGTGCCCATCTGACAATGTCCCCCCCAGCCCCCTCTCCCCGTCTGTCTAGGTTTTAATATTGCCTGGTGGGTGCTCAGTCACGTGGCGATATGGTGCGGCGCTCGAACAGATGCTTTCATCCAACAGAAGAAAACAGAAAACAACAACAACAACAACAACAAGGTCCTTTTAAAGCGACGGCATCTCAGCACAACACAGGAGGAGGGGGGCAATGAGTGCCTGAAGCTGTTGAGGGAGATTCACTACCCCCGCCACAGCAGCGCATCAAACCAAATGAAGAAGTGCATCGAGAAGGGTGAGGCCCACAGCCAAGCAGGCACTCTCGCTCCCCCCCACACATCTCGTATCCAAGAACAGTAACATCACACAGACACATGCAAACTAAGGCAGAAAGCAAGCAAGCAAACATCAACATCATAAGAAGTGAGAATCGAGAGCGGGGGGTGGGTGGGCGAGGGAAGGAGGGTTGCCCTACACGGTACCCTACTACACTTCAGTGTCGGGGCAGCCAGAAGACGCAAAGCCAAATCAACATGAGGTGGTGGTGGTGGTGGTGGGGAAGCGCGATCAAGTGAGTCCTCAGAAACAGTAAAAAGAGAGAGAAAGAAAAAGCTTCGCTGTTGTCTACGCCGCAGTGGAGAGGGCGGAGCAGCCAACGGAAGCCTTTCAATAACAACATCACCGCCTATCATCATCAGGTTGTGTCTGTGTGTCTGTGTGCCTGTGTGGGAGAGAGAGGCCGCAACGAGAAACAATGGCATCACCACCATCACAGCAACCAGGTTGCGCTTACGGCAACTACACATGCCCTCTCTCCTTTCCTCGGTTGTCTTCATGTCAATCGAAGCCGTATGCAGCCCGGCAGCTTCTAAAAAGGCAACAATGCCCCCGTACTGGGGAGGGGGAGAGGGGGCATGTGTCTCACACCCGCATACATGCACGTCACGAAACAGTTTCCACGCAAGCAAGCGCACATCTGGGTATGCCCCGCATCGTATCCCCCCCCTCTAATGTGTTTCCCGTTGGTTCTTTAAATTTCCTCCGGCTCGAACATCTCCGCGATTTGGCTGCGGCACACCGGGCACTGCGAGACGGATGGAGCGCACAGGCGGCACATCACCTTGTGCTTGCACGGCAGCAGAATCACCGTCGGCACGTGGTCCATGCAGACAATACAGTTCTCTTGCTTCCCTTGAATTTCGTCGCGCACGTGCTGCAGGTACTCGATCATGTCACGCTCCAGCAGCCGCAGGCGAGACAGCTTATACCCCTTTGGATCCTTTGGAAAGAGAACACACTCCTGCGCGAGGTGATTCATGATGTCCTGCCGAAGGCGGCGCTCCATCTCCTCGTCCTCGCTCTCTACCCGGTGATCAGCCGCACCGCGAGTCATGAAGGGGATCGCAGCGGCAGACACGGGCCCGCTGCCCGCTGTGCGAGGTGAAACCGACCTCCTGCTACCGCTGCTCTGACGATTTTCACCATTGTTGGTGTTGGTGTTGTAATGATCTGAAGCCGCCCCTTCCGCCTCAGCCATGCCATGCAACGCCTGCCCGTCCTCGCGCGGATTGCGGCCAAAGTCACGTGACATCATCGTGCCATGTCGAATGTAGCGATTCGTGTTGTAGTGACCGCCGCTACTGCCGTCCGCGCTCGGGCTCGGGAGTGGGGTGTTGTTGCCGCTGATGTCGCCATTGATATGATCGTTGGAGTTGTTGCCTGCTCGTGCTGCTCCAATCGCTGCCCCGCTGAGCATTGCCGGAGTACGCGTGAGAGAGCGATCGGTGCTTGCCGTGGGGGATCGGCCGCCTGACTGCGGCAGCGGTGGCATCAGCCCCGACGATGTACTCGCCGCGAGGCTCTGCCGGATTTGCCGAGCCTGCGCGCGTGCGGAGAGGGCACGCTGTTGCTGCTGCTGCTGATGCTGCTGTTGCTGCTGGTTCGGCTGACTGACCGGGCGCACTGCCGCCATGCTCACGGCAAGGTGGCCGCTGGAGGTAAGGCTGTTGTGCGACGCGCCGCGGTGCCGGCTGACCTCAAAAGGGTGAATATGAGAGGCGGCTTCGTCCAGCTGCTGCACCGTCGGCACTTGAATGGTCGATTCATTGCGAATCAGCGCGAGCCACTCGCGAAACTCGCCCTCGCTCATTGTGCTGTTGCTAACACTGTTCAACTGGTACTGTACCCCGTTAATGGCGGCGAGGGCCGGCGGCAGCTCGAGAACTAAGTAGGTGGTGGTGCTCTGATTTGTGTTCGTCGAAAAGCCACTGTAGGGCTCACCGATGGTGGTGCCCTGGATGCGGGCCACGAGGTAGCCTTCGTTGCGGTTCGGCATCTCTAAGAGGACGCGTACGAAGGTCCCAGCGAGGATTTCACTCGCCCTGGCGTTGTCGATGACGTGGATGGCCGTGTTGCGGTTCACCTGAGCCCGCTTTGCAGCCTCGAAGAGGCGACTGTCCTCCTCGCACATCATTTTCTGAGGCCGGAGAATGTAAAAGAGAGAAAGTAAGAATAAGAAGATGGGCTTCGCCTCTTGACGGGGAAGGGCAGCTGCTGGTGGATGCAGTCCACAGCAGTCTAGAGAAGAGGTGAGTAGAAAAGCTCTCTCTCTCTCTCTCCCTCGGCAACACTGCTCCCTGCTGCTGCTTGCCGTAGCGTGCGCAATTCACTGAGGAAGCTGAGGTAAGAGCGGCGCTGTGACGCTGTGAAGCTACGCAACGATGCTCTGACAGGTCTTTTCTTTTGGTCACCCGTTTGCGGTGGTGCTCGTGCTCTATAAATGCTGTGCCACCCTTCGCGTTGTGCTGCGCCGAGGGAAGATGGCGAGCGTAGTCAGTTGTGTTTATGCTATGTGCGGGTGCGTACGCACAACTCACGCACGTCAATTGTTTCTTGCTTCCTTGTTGTTCTTGTGGAGTTCCCTGCGCTCCCGCTCAATACACGCGCATCCGCCGTTGGTGAAGAGAAGGAAGGTTGTTGAGGGCACGGAGGCAGTGGAGTAGGTGGAGGAGGCGCGTGGATAGCCCACACACATGAAGGGGACTCCGTGTGGCCCAGACACCCTTCGTTCTCGCGCTTCCGCATGAGGTAGGGGCGCGGCAGCGATACACCACGTGGCCATGTCGGGTGGGCACATATATATATATATATACCTGTGCTGCACTGGCATATAGCTCTGATGGTTGTCTTTGTATATCTATACACACACACAAATATATATAGATATAGATAGATAGCTATAGCTATTCTCTGGTCGCTTTCCTACATGCTTCACTTAACCTTCATTCCAGGTGCGCCGCTACGTATGTACATCAGAGAAGCGTACGCGATGCCCAAACCGTTAAGCAAAGCAAACTAGCGAAGTAAAAGGGAGGGGGGAGGGGAGGGGAGGGGAGGGGACAGTTGAGTCCCTGCAACGCATTCGGCATCGTGCATCCGGTAGAACTCTCCCCCCCGCCCCGCCCCCTACAGAAGAGCTTTGTACATGCTCACTCAGAATGAGGTTACCAGGCACCCACCCCACTGTACGCCTAATTGGGATGCGTGCGCGGAAGAAGGGCGGTGCTCGGGACGACTCCAACGTGGCGACACGCCTGTCGTGGCTAGACGCACCCTACAGACCGTCCCCACAGCGGCAGCGCTGCCTCCGGAATCATCGAAGACCGCGGCGACAACGACTTTACAGCACCATCCGTCATCTCACGCAGCTGTGAGTCAACAGATGGCTTTGCCGGAGAGAGGTGAAACAGCGTTGGGCCCTGAGTAAGCTTCCCCACTGCTTCCGTAGGGGAGGGCGTGGGACATGCTTCATCATCGCCCTTTTCCTCGTCTTTCCATGAGAAGCTGGTTTGGGAAGAAGAGCTCCGCAGAGAGAGATGACGCTTCACGGATTGGACCGCGCGGTCCGGCTTCTGTGGTACCTTGCGCAGCCGTGACGTGTGCGTGCTGTGACCGCGATCCGACGTTTCGACGCTGAGAGGGTTCCTCGCCGTAGCTGTGTAGGATTGATGCTGCCCCAGAGGTGTCTCCGCGTCGTCTCCACCCCACTTCCCGTTAGCGTCGCCAGTACCTCCAGCGCAGCCGCTGCTGTATGCAGTCGAACTCGTTAAGCTGGTGCGCCTCTGCAACGAAAATGGAGGCTTACGGCCCAGGGATTGTTCGAGGCTTAGCAGGTCAGGGCTGCCGGAGCTGCCGATGTTGGTATGATTCAGCTGAGGTGAGGATTGCTGCTGGCGAATGATGTCGAGTCGACTACTGCATCTTGCAAACGTCGTGCTGGCGGTAGCCGCGCGGGTTTTGACTGTGGATCCGTAGCGACTGCTCGAAATGGCTGCAGATTTCCCACGCGGCGGATGCGGGGGACGTGCCGGTGGCCCCCCAGACGCGCTGTTGCTGTTGCTGACTTTGCTTCGCGGTGGCAAACGTCTGTTGGCGCGCTCCAATGCCATGAAGTAGGTGGAGGCGTACTTGTAGTCCCCCACGCGTGGAAGCGCGCGCACGGTAGCAGAGTTCAGCGAGCTGTTGTTGAAGGTTTCATTGATAAGTTCACTATGAAAGCTCGCGGCTGCCACCGAGGTTGGGGGAAGATGGCCAATGCCCATGTTGCGCAGTTGCTCATTGGCGATGTCGCCGAGCACCGGCATGCTCGAGATGGCGTCGAGGGCCGTGTTGTTGGGGTGGTCTGCCGAGAACGACAGGCTGTTGGAGCTACTGCGACGACGCGACTGCAGCTGCGGCGGTTGCTGTGGCGACACACGTAGCTGCATCCCTGGCAGTCCACGGCTGCTCCATGCGCCCTCCCCCCATTGCCCTTTATCGGGATTCTGCACTAGGCCGCTGCCCACACCCGCGAGGGGGCGGGCATCCCCCACCACGTTGCCGTGCGTTTGAAACGCGGCGATCCCGGAAGAGGCAGGTGCTTGCCACGGCTGCTCTGTGCGCAGTACGGGCTCTACTCGCGACAAGCCCCTGGGCGACTCGGTCTGGTTGCCAATCCGCAGTGCTGCTGGCGGCGACCCTGCGACGTCGAGAGAGCGCTCTTCAGACGCCTCAATGCACGGTGAGTCCGTGCCAGACCGCGCGATCGCAGACGCAGGGGGAGACGAGTGCGGCCGCACCAAGGTTGTTGCTTTCGAGGCCAGACGCAGCGTCTGTACAAAGTCCTTCAAAATCTGCGTTGCAAGGACGTACGGCGAGGGGCGGAGACGACGCTCAATTGTGTCTAGATACTGCTGCTGTACGCCGGCGATGCTGCCTGGGCGGCATAGCCGCATCCAGCCAATCACACCACGTGCGGTGAAGCCGTAGTGCCTCATCACGTAGACTGCAATCATCGTCCCTGTACGGCCGAGACCGGCGAGGCAATGCACGGCGACGGCGCCCGGTTCACCTGTAGCAGGGGAAAAGGAAGAGGTGCGGCTACCACTTATGGCCATGGGCTGCGGCACCGCTGTGCGGGTGTCGGGCATGCCGCGATACTTACCGGAGTGCAGTAAAGAGCATGCGGCGTACTGCGGCCCCGACTTCGCGCATTTCTCCGCAGGAAAGCTTCTCCGGTTGCCGCTGCGCGAGGCAACCGTCGCTGCTGCTCCTGCAGGGGGCGTCGACAGCGGGGGCTTCCCCCGCTTCGTTTTGGGCTGCGCACCGCTCCCCGCCGCCTCGTTCGCAGCCGACACCGTCCACCACTGCCGCGATGACGGGGGCGTAATACTCTCACCAAAGTGATCTTCCACCACTTGCAGGAACTGCAAAAGCGTAGAGTCGTTCGGCGTGCTGCCGTCCGCGTAGGGGAGGTCGAAGTGCTGAATCCCCAGCCGCCGCAACGGCGCCGGGCTGTACAAGTTGTCGTTGAGGCGGATGACCAGACGCACATGCATGGCTCTAAGCCGCGGCGCGAAGAGCTCAGCCGTGCGATTCGGCTCCGCGTCTCGCGGCGAGCTCATCGCCAAAAACCGTCGCGGCACAATCCAGCTGAAATCCGCCTCTTTTCCTTCCCAGTAGGACGCCAAGTCAAAGTTGTCTACGCCGACCCAGCCGAGCTGGACGGCCTGCTCCAGCCCCGACCACACGTCCTGCAGGGTGAGAGGGTAGTTAGACACCCCGGCGCTGGCGTCGCGGTAGGTGGGGAAGCCTGGGTAGATTTCGGCAAACACGCGGCTCCATGTTGCCGCTGTGGACCAGCCCAGCACGAGAATGCAGAAGGCCCCCAGGAGGCAGGCAACGTTCACCCGATCCTGCGCGTTGAGGCTGACACAGATGACCACCGGCGGCGCCGTGGGTGCGCCGGAGGTGGAGGAAGAGGAGGAGGAGACACTGCAGGCATCGCTTGGTGCGGGCTGACTGATGTTGGCGCTGCTTCTGTTGCTGGCTTCGAGGTCAGTCGCAAGGGGGCTCCTCTCATGCCTGGCCACAGGGGACTTGCCGTTGCCTTGCCGAACTGCCCCCGGTGGAAAGGCGAGGTCGACGTGACCTACGGCGTGTAGCAGATCACGCAGCCGCCGTGCAAAATGCACACAGCAGCCCAAATCCAGCGGCCCAAAGTCGGCGAAGAAGGGCCGATACACGTAGGGCGGAATGCCGCACGGCTCCAGGAAGATCGCGTCTGACCCGATGGCGGCACTCGTCGCGGGGATCTCGAAGCTGCCGAGCGCAGCACCGCTGCCCTTTCCCTTACTTTGCGTCTCCACAGAAGGGTTTTCCTTTAAAAAGAAGTCGCGCAGCGCATCGGCAGTCGGCGCAGTCGGCTCACCTGCATCGGGGGTGCTCGCCAGCTTTGGCTTCGACACCCAACTGTTGAATGTAGTGGCAGCACCTGTAGTGGTGGCGCTGGTAGTCGAGGGGGAGCCGGCGAGGCATTCACCCATGGTGGCAAAGTATAAGACCTTGGGCAGGACAGCGGTGGCTTGGTGGGTGTCGAGCAGACGCTGCAACGTGAGAGTGGCAACAGCGCCCTTTGAAGAATTCTGCTCCATAAGCGCTTGAATGAGAGCAAAGTAAAAGAAGGGTAAACGATATGCAACCGTCGGTCAAGGAGAATGAGGAGACTGACAAGGCAGAGAAAGGCGATGGCAACGGCAATACAGAAGTATTGCTGCCTTTACTCTTGATTTCTCGTACTCGGCAGATGAACGGGGGAGATAAGTGAAGCGTTCCCGTCTCTGCTTATCGTATTGCCATGAATGATTGCCACGGGAAAGAGGTGATGAACAGTTTGTGGAGCTCAGAAGACGAGTCGTGAGCCTGCTACGATGGTATGCGCAGCGCCGTGTAAGCGCAGAGGTGCAGGAAAGGAACAAGGGAGGAGAGCCTGGAAGCGTGATTGCTGCACTGGTGGTAATGGTGAAGGGGGCCCACTCCTGCAGCCCCTACCGAATGCATGCAGACCCCCCTCACACCGGGTTCGCTTGCGTATTCGGAGAAGCATCAGTAGTAAACCCCGGAGGCCATGATGAAAACAACAACCTGGAAGAAGAGTGTTGCGCATGAGGAACGGCTGCGACGCGTGACCGCACCAGGCAGAAGCATCAAGTCGAAGGTACGTAGTTGTACTCCTGCAAGTCGGCTTCTGCGGAAGAACAGAGAGAGAAGGACCCCAACCGCATCGCTTTTCTTTTCCCTCAAAACAACAACAGCAGCACACAAGCACGCGGGAAGGGCCCTCACAGCGTCCGCACAAACACCCCACCGGTCCGCTTATTTGTTTCGTGAGCCTCGTTGCACGAGGAAACCTGAGACGAAGAACTCTAAAGATGACACCACCGCACCTCCCCCCCTTCCCCCTCTTGCTTCCACTGCCCACGCCGCACCTCAGCAGTGAGCAGCTGTCCAGAGGGCAATAGAGAGAGAAGGCCAGCGTGCCCCGAGACCACCCCTTCATACCCTTCTAAAACAGCGACAACAACAAACACGGCAAAACAAAGGTGGCGGGAGGGGCGGGTCACGGAGGTGAGGATGAACCCCTCAAAGGGGAACTCAATCGACAACGGCAAACAACCCTCAAAGAGTCTACCAAACAGGCACACACAGCTACAGACACAGACAACAGAAACGAAAAAAAAAAAAACACCCACACGCGGTGAAGACACAAGACGTAAAGGTGAAGGCTCCACGGCCATTGGTTCTCTAACAACAACAACAACAACAAAAAAAAAACAGTAATCTATGTACAAGGGCCCTGCCCAACACCGCTGAGACCCTTACTGCAAAGCCGTCCGTCCTCATCACTTCTATCTGCATTGACCATCTGCCTTTCTCATCCTCCCTCCTCGTATACTGTTGACATGAGCACTGCACTTTGCCGCTCGCCCGTGTGCGTGCGGCCTTCTACGCGCGCTGGATTGCAAGCTCTCAGTCGACAACCGCCCACGTCCTTACAGGTCTAACCCGCAGACCTGTGTACAGCGATCATGAGAGCGTGTGTGTGATATGGCGCTACAATACACCTCTTTTACATTTTGTTTTGCGAAATGCGTGCATCCACAGACAGTAAGCACCCCGCCATGTACACCAGCACGAAGATGTCAGGTGCATCACGCGGAGTACCCCGCCTCGACCAATGCGCCGCACACCACACCGTGACAACTACATTTGCAATACACACGCGTCATCCACCCCCCAGACGTGTCTCCGGACGCCTCCTCGCATCCTCCTGCTTGTCGGCCAACAGGCGCATTGACGCCGCATCAACACAGAAGAGGCAACGCAGACTCTCTCCACTACAGACACAAGAGCCCACCGCTTATCTGCCACCTTACATCACCGGCGGGGGACGTAG
>LJSK01000134.1:268-16062 GCA_001299535.1 Leptomonas seymouri
GTAGATGGCGGTCACGATGTGGTGGTACCAGTGCAAGAAGGAGACCGGCTTGTCTTGCAGGATGAGGAAGAGCGTGTCCAGCAGCTCCGGCGTCTTCAAATACATAAACAGCGCCGTGTAGAAAGCTCGCGGACCGTCATAGTTCTTATCCAGCAGCTGATGCGTGTACGTGGCGATACGCGGGTTGCGTTTGTGAATGTTCGACGGGTCAAATGAGTTGTCCGCCGTCGGGTCGTAGTAGTCATTGCGGATGGTGTGATTCGAGAAGCTTTCCGCGTGGCGCACCGTGAGCTGCTCGCAGCAGGTCTTGTGAAACCCCTTTTCGTAGAAGATGGTGCTGTAGAGGTTCTGGATGCAGTAGTACGAGCCGAGGGCCGACACGAGGGAGAGGGCAAGGTTCCAAAGAGCGACGAAGTACTTGATGCGGAAGGTCCACCCGCGGCGCTCGATCAAACCAGGAAGGAAGAAGACTACAACGATATACAACAGGGCCGCATAACAGGGGTAGTCCGGGGCCGCGTCGAGGAAGTTGCGAGCAGAGCTGCCTTTGAAGTGGGTGGGCGTTTCGATCCACGCCTTTATCCACGTTGTGAAGTCGTTCAGCATCGCTAATTGAAAGCAAAGTGCCCCTCCCCTCTCAAGACCCCTCCAAAATCAGCCAAACAAGCAGGAGCGACTAGAGCACAGCACTGCGATGATGCGGGGAGCGCAAGGCAACACAGACGTGCCGATTTTCTTCGGTGGTGCTCACTAAGATGATGACACTATCATATACGAATGAATGACACAACAAGGGTGTGACCGGAAGGCCATAAAAAAAAAGAAAGGCCAATCAGAGACGAGAATGAATGAAGGGCTGAGAGAGAAGACAGATAGGGGATGGTGGCGTGTGTGAGTGTTGTGGACGGTGACGGTGGTGGTATTGATGGTGGTGGTGGGTGCTAGAACTAATTGGCGTCGGCAGAAACGCGTGAGAAATGAGACGAGCATTATCCGTCGCATTGTAAAGGAGGGTTCATCATCGGGCGCGTATCTTCCTCGATTGCATCCGCTGGGATTGCCATAGGCAGAGGGGTTCCTGTACTCGGGCAGCGCACGTGTTCATGAGACACCACACTACGGGGTTTCTCTTTGGCTGTTTCGACTGAAACAAGAACACTAACCGACACGCACATGCACATAAAATAGGGAGTTGCTGACGCCGTACGCCATTCGCCGTAGTCATCCATACGCAGCTGCCTTTCCACTGGTCTCGGTTCTTGCTTTCCCCCTCTCTAATCTCCTTTTTTCTTTTGTTAGCATTAGCGATGGGGGCGAGGGTCCACCGGAGTATTACGTCTGAAACACTACAAACGCGTGGCACATGCACCACACAACAACCGTTCAAGAAAAAAAAAGGAAAAACAGCGATTCCGCCACGGGGAGGGGGGAGGGGGGGGGGGAACACCGCGAGCTTCAACGACCGCCACTTCTTCTAGAGGAGAAATAAACAACCCAAGAACAGCGAAAAGAAAAAAAAAAGAAAATCACCACAACAACTTCGAGCCCGCTCGGCGCCTTCTCTCTCTCTTTTTCTTTTTCTTTTTGCTTTTCTTTTGATGATGGGGAAGGGGCGCGCAGGCTGCACAACTGAGAAATCAAATGAAAAAGGAAAGGAAGGAGGAAAGAGGGTGAGGATGGTGATGGTGGTGGATAAAGGGGCATTCACCAGCGAAAACAACAACAACTAAAATAATAATAATAATAATAATAAAAATAAAACCGTAATAACAACAAAAAGAAATCAGAAGTGAAACCTGCAGGAGGTGTGCCGCCGCTGCAAGGGACACCGGTATATCAAATTACCACCTGCGTACACGAACGGTCCGAGTAGTCGCCCTTGCCACTGATATACTCCGAGGGGAGGAACGCCAACGCCGATGTGCGTCATCTCCCCACTAACCCCCTCCCCCCGAGACTTAAACAGTTGAACTCAACTTCACTTCTTCTTATCTTCGTAGTTTCCGTTGCTCACTGCTTTTGCAAAGCCGTTCTGCTTCACTGTACCGTTGGAGGCTGCTGCAGCATCGTGCTTCTTCTTGGAGCCCTTATTCATATAGAGCTTCGTAAACAACACCGCGAAGAGTACGAAGTAACTACCGTACATGCCCAGACCCATGCGTAGCGTGCGACGGTCCACCCCGCAGCCCTCCTCTGTAAAATAGCTGTAGTAGCTGGTGTAGAGCACAATCACCATGCCGACAATCATCTGCAGCAGCTGCGCGCCGGTGATCAGTGGAGCGATGGGGCGAATCACCTTGCGCAGGCCCAGAGCACACAGGAAGTAGTAGAGGTACATGACGGAGTGCACGGCGTAGTTCATGCAGGCAAACCACAGTCCACTCGGAATCAACGACAACCCGGCGTACCAGCAGAAGATCGATACGGTGAGGTGGTGGTACCAGTGCAGGAAGATGATGGGCTTCTTGGTGAGGACGAGGAAAAGTGTGTCAATCATCTCCGGAATTTTACTCAACAGGAAGGCCAACAGCCAAAAGGAGAGCTCGCCGTCGTACACGTAGTTCTTGTCAAACCAACACGTCATCTCGTACATGCCACGATCCTCCAGCAAGAAGATCAGCAGCGTCCCGACACCGAGGGTGCCGCAGATGGAGAAGAGCGAGAGGAAGAGGTTCCATGCCATGATGAAGGGCTTCAGTTTGAACGCCTCGCGGTTCTCCATTGCCTTGGGCCCAAGGAATACCATCAAGATGTAAAGCACCTCAAAGTACACCATCACGTCAAAGTATTCATCGAAGATCCACTCAGCGGAATCGCCGAGGAAGTAGCTCGGTAGACCGCCGATGTTTGTAAAGGCGCGCACAATGGGATGCGACATTATGTTTTCCTCTTGTTGTCTCCTCCAGAGAAACACACACGAGAGAATGGCTGGAGGGGTGGCGGTATCAACTTCTGTATGCCCAACACACCACTAAATTATCTATGGATAGAGCGCTGCGGATATGAGAGTGATAATAGGTTGGTTGTAGAAGATGAGAAGAGGGTCAAACCATCAACAACGGCTGGGTACAGCTTTTACGCGTCGCCTGAATGGCGTGTGGCTTCCAAATCTACGCCCTACACTTTCGACGGAGTGAGGGGCTCAACAGGAAGGATGAAAGGCAGGATGGGGGGGGGCAGAGGGGCAAGGTTGGCAGAGGTGGCTCTCTCCTTCAACATGTAGTGCAAGAGGTATCGGAGAAGTGCGGCTTGTTGCTGCTTCTACGTGTCCTGTTCCCCTGTGTGCTTCTTCACGCAAGGTGGGGGGGGGGCTGGGTGGGCGGGCCGTGCGACGTACCCCCACATACGTCGAAGGAAATGAAGCAAAAGGCAAAAACGAGTCGCTTTACGCAAACCGCGCAGGTAATACGAGAGTCCCTCACCCCTCCCCCCCACACACATACACACACCGATAAGCACATCAACATTGCAGACAAAAAGAAAATGTAGAGGGCTGAAGGCACAGAGCGGAAACATTTTATACATGTTCACGATAATAATAAAATGGCCTGCCGCAGCGGTGAAACACACACCTCCCCCCCAGGCCCCCCCTGCCTTCCCCGTCAAAGTCAACCCCCTCCCAAAAAAACAACAACACATTTCAGTGATCGCAGGCACCGGCGTACGCGTTTGCAGAGGCTCTTTTCATTTTGTGCTTTTACAGTTGTGCGAGTGCTTGTGCGCCATGCACAGGATGATGACGGAGGTCAATGCTTCAAAGACACACCGGGGTGTGCAGGCAAGAGCGATTCACCCCCCTCCTCCTAACGCATTCCATTTTATTATCTGTAAAGAGTTTAGTTAAGTCGAACTTTGCTTTCGTTAAGTTCATCTGTTCGTCTTCAGCCTCGCTTTCTTCGAAGCATCTGTGAGCCAATACGCTGCCAGCGGCAACAGCACATGTGCAGATATCAATGACCAACAACAACAATAAGAAGCCACCATCGGCTAAGTCAGTGTTCGGCGCATTTCCGCGTCGCAGTCTGCACTTCTCTCGGAATCAGACGCCGCTGCGGCTTCCTCTGAGGCTCGAGCTGTACGGCCACGAATAGAAGGCACTGTGCTCTGCGGCGGACTGCTCATGCGCGGCTTTGGCTTCCCAGAGGGGTCCGCGTTTCCGGAGCGGCGCGGCGGCAACGCCGGCGAATTGCCCAGCGGTGATACGCTGCCAGTCACTTTGCCGTCCCGCCACGATCGGAGTTCTGGCGAGCGACTGGGCTCCTTGCCGGAGCTGCGGCTGCTGGGCGAAGGCAACGGAGCCTTGGCGTCCGGCTGCTGCGGAAACTGCTGAGCGCTTTGCTCTTGGCGACGGCGACGCCGGCCCAGCTTCTTCGCCTTGCGTCGCAGCTGCTGCTGTTGCTGTTGCTGTTGCTGTGGCGGCTGCTGTCCCCGCTGCACGTCACCACCCCCACTGCTGTAGTCGTCATCTTTATCCTCCTCGCCCGCATGGCCTTCGCTGCCGTCCCGCATACGCTTGCGCGAAGAAGACGTCTGCTGAACGGACGCCGTCACCGTCAATGTCTCTTCATCGATCTCGGTGTCGGATGACGTTGTGGAGGTGACAGCTGCCTGCCACCGCTGTTGCTGCTGGCGCGCGCGATGCCCCTCTAAGGGAGAAGCAGCGTACCGCGACGAAGGCCGATCTTCCGTGCCTTTGCGGCTATGGCTATCAGTGGTGCCCGTGCCGCTGGCGCGCTCAGCGCGACTGGGGTGCTGCGGCGGGTCCCCATTGTGTGCCCACGCGACTTCCGAGGGCGGTAGCGAGAAGTTTTCATCGTCCACCAACGCCACCGCCGTCCTCTCGAGCCCGCCCTTTGAGCGCTGCCCGTGCCCACCGCTGTGGCTCTTTGCAGTGCCACTCGTGCGTTTGCCATGCTGCGGAGGGGAGGACCGCATAGGGGGCGTCATTGACGACTGCTGTTTTGGGCTTCTGTCATTTCCTCCTTCCGCTCCGCTCTTACGCGATGCTGCAGTTAAGGACGGTGAGCGCGGTACAGGGGAGACGCCTCCGCTTTGCCGAGACAGTCGCGGTGCCCCACTTACGATGTTGCTATTGCCGTTGCGCAGCTCCGGGGAGTGCGGCGGCGACGGTTGCGGGTGGCCGCCCCGTGGAGAGGGCTGACGTGGTGACCGCTGATGGTATGGCGGTGAACGTTGGGGACCTGCGAGTGAATTGTAGGGCGGAGGCGGTGTGAGGTGCGCACGCGGGGAGCGTAGACCGCTGCTGTTAACACCTGCCGCTGCTGCTGTCGATGCCTTCGCCCCACCCACTCCCCGGACCGATGGGGGTGGGCTGCCGGTTGTTGCCGTGGCTGCTGGAGGCTTACAGGACGCTCCCGGGGTGAGGGGTGGTGGCGGCGATGACGCTGCCGTTTTCTCTGGGAGGGTCGGCAACGTGCCCGCCGCGGCCTGCTCCTGATACCGCTGCTTGCACTGAATGTAAGTGCTGACGAAGACGTAGAGGCGGTGCAGCCGACGGCGACACTCCTCGGCGTCAAAGAGATTGAAGGGGCGGTGCGCCGCGGAAAGCGCGCTGCGCGACACTGCCACCACTGCGTTGCTGTCCTTCTCACACTGTCGTGCCGTTGCCGCTGATGCGCGCGCCTTGGGATCACTGCTGCCACCGCAGTGCTGCTGAGAAGAATGATGTTGCTGTCGGCGTAGACGTCGCTCGCGGGCGTGTGCAGCCATGCGTCGCGCGCCATCGCCCTCCTCATGGTTCTCCCCACCATTCACACCTTCTTCATCCTCATCATCAAGCGCATCGCCGCGCACACCGGAGCGGGCTGTTGCTGCGGGGGAGGCAGCTGTCACAGCATTCGGCAATGCGAGGTCTGTCGCAAGCCCCAGCAAGACATCCCAGTACGGCGGCAGTATCTGTCGGAGGAGGCGCAGCACCCGCTCTTGCTGCGCCCTGCCCTCGTCTCTGTCACTCCCGTCATCGCCATCTTCGTCGTGCCCGTCTTGATCGCCGTCTTCGCGTTCGCGGCGTCGGCCTGAGCGACGTGGAGGCATCTGCTGCTGACCCGTCTTGGAGCCCGACGACAGTTGCTTTTCCACATCGGCCGTGCTCGCTGACAACTCCAACTCTGGCAGCTTCCCAGACCACAACACATCGCATCCTTCCCCGTGCCTGGCCTCTCCGGCAGTGTGCGAGAGCGGGGGTGTTCGGTTCGTGCCGTTGCCACTCTTCCCTAGCGACGACGCAGACGACGGTGCTTGAAAGCGGCTGATCGGTGTGGAGACGGCGTTGTGTGAGGAGGAGGAGGTGGATGGCGCGAGGGCAGAGGCGGACATGTCGTTGCTGCCCCCCTTCCAACCCTCTCGCGGCGCTCGCACGGAGGAGAGGGGTGGAGTGGTCACGGTGGCAGTGGCTGCCACAGAGTGGAGCGCCGGACTGCGGGACGGCGCCATGGAGGGGGGCGTCAGGGTGTAGGGTTGTCGCGCAAAGCCCTGCGGCGGCGTCGGCGTGTAGTGGCTGCTGCTGTTTGCGTACGTTGTCGTGAAGGCGGAGGTCGGTGCGCTGCTGCCCGCGGTGTTGGTCGAGGTGGATACCGAGATGAACTTTGACTTGGGGCTGCGTGACAGCTTCGGGGTGCCACCGCGGCTGTTGCGGTACATCGGTGGCGACCAGCCAGGGCCACGCCGATGGTCGGCTACTGAAAGTGGGCCACCGAAATCATCGACAAAGCCACAGGCTGCATCCACCTCTTCTTCTTCGACAAAGAGCAGTTCTTCCACCCAGTTGTTTAGAAGGGCTGCCGGCGATGACGAGGCCTGGCCGGCGGTGAGCCGGTCGTGAATGAGCTCCAGAATGCCGACCAGTGAGGCATACATCGCCACCACGCGGTTCTCCGACAGCCCTGACAGCAATGATACGTTGGGTAAGGCAAGGATATTCCACTGCAGATCACGGCGCAGCTCCCGCACATCCAACTGTGGCGCTGCGGCCAAGAGCGTTTCTGTCTCTCCCCAACCCAGCAACGTGGGGACCATCGCCCCTCCGCCTCCGCCGCCTTCCGCTACACCGTGCAGGGAGGGAAGCTGCTGAAAGCGCCGCACGACGGTTCCCACGTTTTCGCGGATCGAGGCGAGGGCGTCGAGACGCGAGGCAAGCATCGGCACCCGCATGCGCCGCCGCACCCGTGCACACCTGTCGAGGCAGCGCACGACGGTCCCCCACGGGTCTCCGTGCGTGCTGACGCCGCGGGCCACAGCGCCGAGGGCAACTTCCATCACCAGCCGCGCCGCATCCGTTTCAACGGCGGCTACTACTGGTGAAACGACGTGCATGCTGAGCCGTGACACGATTTTCTCTTTAGCATTCATGTAGCACAGCGACATGGTGCCCGCGAAGCGGTTCATTGTAATCGTTTTTCGCCCAGAACGCAAGCACGTGAACACCGCCAACCCCTCCTGCCACAACACACTCGAAAGAAAGTAAACGCCGTTGAAGTGCTTCTCGTCCTCGTCGGTGACCCGGAGAACGTAGTTCAGCTGGTGCAGCTGCGCTGCTTGGTGCTTGCGCAGTATCTTCTGAAGCAGCCGTGTCAGCGCGGCCTGCCGATCACGCGAGGAGTTCTGCCCATCGTTAAATTGGAAGAGCGCGGCGAGCAGCGGGAGGCGGTCACTCGAGTGCAACGCCATGTACACCGACATCCACGAGGAGGTCACCGGCGAAAGGCGACGCGCAAGGGGCATAATATCAAAGGCGCCTCGCTGGACGGCGGTGCGCAACGTCGTGACAAAGCCGCTCGCGTGGCCTTGATAAATGCCGCTGCGCAACGCTGCGTCCGCCAACTCCATAGGCGTCAGCCGGAAGACAGCCGCGAAGACATGCAGAAGCGCATTTGCACAGGGAGACGTTAATATCCATTCAAAACACTTGAAGAAAGGTGAGCGCTGTGTAGTGAGGTACGGCGAGCTCGCGTCCTTGCTGCCGCCTGGGTCTAGCGCCGCAGCGAGCGAATCGTGGCGGTGGGCGTGCCGCTCCGCTGCTGCAATAAGGTGCGGGTCGTTCACGGCGGATAGCTCCGTCAGCGTCTTCTCCCACTCCCGCATCGTGTCGTTGCCGCGCCCCTTGCCTTCTGCTTCTTCCTCCTCTTCCTTCACGCGTCTCTCCGCGTCACCGCTGCTGCTCGCTTCCTCGTGCTCCATCGCTCGTTGAAAGCTGTGGACATCGCGGTACACTCGACGGGTCGGGTAGAGCCCAAGGGCATCCAGCCACATGCCAATGCGCTGCGCGTTCTGCGCCGCAGCCGCGGGCGAGGTGGAGGAGGCGGCGATAGAATGCGCGTCGACCCGCCTGGCGAGCTCAAGAGCGACGATCATCGCGGTGTGCTCTGGGCAGAGGCCTGAGACACCTGCTGTGGTGGAATGCAAGGGACAGAGCGGGATGACCTTATCCTTCAGCGCTTTAATAATCTCCACCCGGCCTGGGACTCGCCCCGGGTGCCACAGCACGCTCGGTACCCCGTAGGTTGCCGCTACGGTGAACACATTCTGCAAGTGTTGGACAGAGACCTCAGTAGACTCGAAGAAGGACGGCGCCGCGACACCCAGCAGTGCACAGACCAACTCCACATCAATCCACTGCAACTCCACCTCTGCCAGCTGCTCTTCACTACTCTCAAAAGTGCCGGCGCGGCTTGGCGGCTGCGCACTCGCCATGGTTTTCCCTCCGCCCGCCACGGACTCACGGCCAGCAGTGCAGAAGAGCGGGAACAGCGACACATATCGATGCAGGAGGAGACTCATGTATAGGCACGCCGCGCGGATCACTGGCGCCGTGCCGCGCGGGAGTCCGGGGGCCGTTAGCAAGCAGCTCATGTCATACGCAGCACGCAAAACCGTCGGCAGCGCCTCCCCACTGGGCAACAAGACGCTGCTGCTTGCGCTCGACGTGGTGGCGCTGGTGGCTGGCAATGACGGTCCCTGTGCTGACCGCCCTCCTCCACGTGCACCGTTCATGGATGATGACGCTGCACCGCTCCCTCTGCTCACTGCAGACAGCCGCTGCGGACTGCCGGTGTCGTGCCCGGCAAAGCCCACGCCGTTGCTTACGTTGTGCGCATCTGAAGCAGGCGCAGAGGCCCCGGCAGGGCTGAGCACAGGGATGCGCCGCAGCCACTCGTAGAAGAACAGGTAGGCATCAATGGGGCCCCCTCCAGGACCACCACCGCCGCCACCTTCGTTTGCCTTTTCCTTCTCATCTACATCGTCTTCATCACCGCTGTCGTTGCCGTACTCGGCGTCCTCGTTCACCGTCGCTTCATCCTCCACAACGGCGTTGCTGCGCGTCGTACCCGCTCCGGCAATGCAGAAAGAGCACTTGAACTCCACATCTCCAGACGGCATCCACGCATCCTGCATGCCGCAGCTCGTGCAAGACGGTAAGCGGTAGGACCACCAGACAATGTAAAGTATTTTATCGTAGAGCCGCCACGAGGTGGCGGTGAGAGGGTCGGTGAAGACGTCGATGAAGGTGCCGTGCAGGACAGGGTGATCGGTGAGACATGTGGCTCCTGCTTGCGTGCCGTGGCAGCTGCTGAACGCCTCTGCCTCAGCAATGGAGTTCGAGCTAGACAGATCGGCGAAGGCGGAGGGTTCACTTAATCTACTCGGCGGAAATAGAGATGATGACTTGCCAGCTGTGGCTGTGAGGGACGCCGGGGTTGACGACGCGCTGGACGGCCAGCTTTGATTGCCTACGGAGGCGGTTGTGTTAGATGTCTGGTGATGGTGGCGTTGCAGCAGCTGCTGCTGCTGCTGCTGTGTAACGATGGTGATGAGGTTGCGCACGAGCGCCTCCAGCTCGAGCAGCTGGTTACGCGTTAGGGGCGTGATGCGCTGTGACATGGCAAACACTTTGTTATTCCTATCCTTTTCTCTTGTTTAGATCAGTTGAGAAGCCTGCTTTACGCTACAAGCAACAATGTTGAGCCCCACCACGAGGCCGGGGGCGGGAGAGCCACCACCAACTGCACAAGTACGCTGAGGGTGAGGCGACAGAACGGGCCTCCTCACAGAAGTTGAGGGCTTTGGCGTCCCACTGGGAGCGCGTGGATGGAGGAGGAGGAAGGGGGGGGGGCAGGAGAACGAGAGGAGCTCCTGTACTCTATTCCAAGCGGAGCTCCCTACAACAACAGCAGTCACTGTAGTGGTGGGTCTTTGATATTGGGGTGACGCGTGTTGGGCGACAGCAAGCAGACAGCAAAACAAAAAAGCTTGCTTTAACAAAGGGCAGAAGGCGGGCGCGGGGGGGAGAAGAACCAGGAGTATGGATGAAGAAGCGACATGAGTGAATCATCTTGGCGCCACCTGATTGAGCCCGCAGAGTTGTTCATCGTCGCGAGAGCAACGCCAGTCAGCGCTTCTTTTCTTGTCCACAACTGAGCACCTACCTTCTTCGTCACCATCCCTTCAATGGGGGTCATTTCCATTGGCTGCTGGGGTTTGCGGCAACATACGAGTTCTTATAATGTGCATTTGAGAGTAGCAGTACTTCACACATACGAAGGATGAAGAGCGTCGCCGCCGAAGAGGAAGCTCACCTCTCTTCTTCCTTCCTCTCTCCTTTGGTTCCCAGCCCACGTCAACACCCCCACGATGCGCCAGCACCGCTGCCCGTGGTCACGGCGGGGTTGCCACCTTCACCAAGACCGAAACCACGCAAGTCCAGCGACTTCTTTTGCTTTACCGGTGTCGGAGACGGCGACTGCCACTGAGATGCGTTACTGATGGTACCGGGGGGTTGATAGTGTAGCGTGGGTGACGGCCCAGACGCAGTCGACCCGTTAGTGGTAGAGTAGCTAACACCCTGAGCAAGGGCTTGTGATTCGTGGCCAGCCTCCACGCTCTTGCTGCGACTTGGCCAATCATCAAACAGGGAAACAGGCGGCGTCGGGACGGTCGACGCCGCGGTCCACATCGTGGATTCTTGCGAAGCCGCCACGCGTTGCCCGTTATCGCCAATATCATGCTGCGCCGTACTGGGATAGCTAAGCGCGTCCGGCTGCTGACGCGCTGTATCCCCACGCACAGCCGGCGGAGTTGCCTGCACCGCGTCAACCGCCAGCACTAGGTGCGTGAAGGCCTCCAGCACCCCCTCTCCAGAGAGGGCAGAGGCGAGGAAGTTGCGCACGCCGAGAGCGTGCGAGATGCAGTCTGCCTCTTGTTGCAACGCTTCCACCTCCGCTCTAGACACCGGCGTGTCTTGCGGCGTCTTCAGAAGATCGAGCTTCGCTCCGACCACCACACACACACACTCCTCTCGCGCCAACTCCATGACGCGTGCCACCCAACGTGGCACGTTGAGCAGCGTGTCTCGCTGCGTCACGTCGTAGACCACAATAGCCCCGACTGCGTTGCGGTAGAACGCATTGCTGATCACGCCGGTGTTTCGCTCCTGCCCGGCGGTGTCCCAGATTTGCAGCACGACGCTTTCTGTGGCTCCCACCGGGCCCGACGGGATGTCCACCTCGCGTGAGCAGAATTCAATGCCGATGGTGCACGGCAGTTCCGGGTCGTACTTGTTATAGCAGTAGCGCTGCATCAAGTTCGACTTGCCCACCCCGGCCTCTCCTACTAATAAAATCTTGTAGGTGCGAAGGTATTTGTTGCTCTGGCCGATAATAGAGGGCATGGGTGCGGCGGAGTGCATGCCGTTGATTTGCATGACCGGGCGAGGGTAGGCAACGTAGACGTAGGGCTCACACGTAGCGAAGTTAGATGTGGAGAGCGCCCTGGGAGACAGCGCCGCGGCGTTCGCAGGTGCTGCGATGCGTCTGTCGCCTCCACAGTTTCCTCCCCTCTCGTCGTCGCCAACGTTGACCGTAGGCTCGACACTCATTTCAGAAAAAAAAGAACGCAAAGCGGGGTGTGGCTATGCTGTAGAACGATTGCGCACACGGTGCTGCATACCACGGATGTATCAGCGACGAGAGAGAGAGAGAAGAAGAAGAACCGCTTGATTGGGCGGTGGTGGTGGTGCGGGTCTCTCGGCGAGTAGAAAATGAAAGCACAGCACCAATCCCCCCCTCCTCCTCTCCCAATGACCGCGACGGCACGAGTCCGATGACGCCTTTACGAGGCAAGAAGAAAAAATAATAATAACGAAGAAGAAGAAGCCGTGAAGTCACTCAGATAAGGGAGACATCAACGAAAGCATCACTGCAAATGATCTGTCACGCTAAACACGCAGGTGAGTCCGTAGCGGGGACACAGAAACCACCCTGAACGAGGGAGAGAGAAAGAAAGGGAGAGGGTACGGCAAGGGATGAAAAATATTGTTATAATAACTTCTACTGTGGAGGACAGGCGAGGTGGGGGTGGAGGGTGCAACACGGGTAGTGGGGTACAGTCAAACTCAATTTTCCTTCAACGCGCTTGCAAGTACCAACGATCACAACAACAAAAAACAAAACAGCAAGTGTAGCGTTACGTGACGCTTTCAGCATCGGCAGCCTCTGAAGTGCCGTTGCCAAGTACTTCCTCTTGTCTGTTCTTCGGGCTTTTTATTTGCTATTAGTTGCTTCATGGAGTCCTCTCATCACGGAGCTCGTTTGATCGACACACGACGTTGTTGGCTGCGGCAGCACAGGCGAGGAAAAGAAAACGGAAGAAGTTCAAGACAAAAACAGGTTTGGAAGAGAAGACCGGACTGAGACATATACAAAGTGAAGTGTACGATGGAAAGGAACACGCAATACAGAAGTGGACATAATAAATAAGATATAACGAACAAACGAGGGTAAAGAGAGCATCCGCAGGGACGCCCCCCTTCCCCCTTTCGATGGGCCAACGGAAGTGAGGGTGACAAGAAAACAACAGCAACAGCTGGAGGTATCGGAGTAAGTGGGAAAGACCCCCCCCCCCCCCCCCCCACCACTCTCACTCCCACATGCGTCTACGCCAATACGCAACGCCGTACCCACCATCACTACATGTATAGGGAGAGTGTATACTCCGTAAGGATACATGCAGGTAACATCTCTGTGCACATTGCCCATGTATATGTGGTAGGTGGTATACGACGCACGCAGATTACCAACACGCCAAGAGAAGGAAAAGAAACATAAACAAACAAGCAACAGTGTAGGGGTGGAGGGGGGAGAGGAGAGGGAGTAGGAAGACGCAACTCTTGCTTGCTCTTCCACTTCTCGTCACCGTCTCAGCAGTACCAGTGACAACAACACACCAACAACCATCATTCCCCCTTAAAAAAGGAAAGAACATCAATCAAAAAGAGTAAAGAATGAAACGCAGCACAAGTTTCCAAGCAGAAACTCAGAAAATAAATGCGAAGACGAGAAATAGGGTGCATACAAGGAGGGACACGAGGGTCACGGCACCCTTCGCGTTGTTCTCGTTTGTGGGGATGTCGTTGCCCACATCCGCTTCTACAATCAAGCAGTCCTTCCGCAGCCGGCCTTCCACCATCGCGTGCAGCACCGCGGACTCGGTAGCGCGCCCGTTGGCAACCACGCAGCGACGACGAAGTTCCTCATCTGTGTAAGACGCGCGTGCTACCTTGGAAGTCTTGTCTGCAGTGGTGAAAGCTATCTCTTTTTCTTTAGGGGGCGACAAAGCATCTTCTGTAGGTGCGTCTGGAGACACGTGAACGCGCTGGGCGGGCCCGTACGGACTCGGTCCAGCGTGTGGGCCTGCAAGCAGGATTGCTGGACCACCAACGGTCGAACGCGTTGCTAAGAGAGGCTGGCGGTGCTCCACCGGGGAGGCCTTTATGTTTTCTCTGCCCTCTTCACTCTCGCCGTCGGCTAAGCGCACAACGAGTCGAAGTGACTGTAGCGCAATCTTGGCTGTACCGTCCCCTCCCTCTTCTGTGGGCGCTGCTTTGGAGAGTACAGGGCTCTCCTTCGCCAGCCTTCCCGCCGGAACCGAATGCTCTGCGGGTATAGCAGGAGTAAGGGGTGATGTGGTCCGTTGCTGCTCTTCATTTGGAAGCGGGGAGCCAGGCTGTTTCACGCGCTGAAGACGCAGGGGCGCCAGTCGACGCGGTTCTGCTAGAGTAAGAGAGGCCGGCTTGACCTTTTCCATACCCGCGGTCGCTTGTGTGGCGTCCTGGTCTGCCTCCGGAAACCTTGCCTGGCGTCGATCGGAGAGCACCTTCTTGTTCTCCGTCAGGTGCACCGGAAGGAGCTGGTCACCATCGAGGAGGTGCCAGTCTAGCCGGTCCACCTCTCGCACAAGCGTTCGTCGTGGGGCTACGTGGGGAGACGCAGGGGAAGGCGGAGACGGTGATGGCAGCGCTGGGGCAGTGCTCTCTTCTATTATGCTCTCCGGTGGATTCGGACTGAGGGCAAATGCCGTAAGCCCGCAGACGAGCACGCAGAAGACAATTGTGAGGGTCACATGCCGCTTGGAGAGACAGAAAAGAGGCGTCGTGATCATGGAACTCAGTATCAACATACCATACTAGCAATAGAAGCGAAGAAAAAACTATATATTGCTGCTCGTAGTCAATGCAGAACTACTCTTGGACGATTCAGTTGTATGTATGTATGTGTACGGCCAAGCGAGTGATGGGTGGGCAGGAGGACAAGATGAGAAAGAATGGCTACACGGCGAAGTTGCGGACCACCTCGACTACCAAACGAATTTAGCTTACGCTACGGCGGGCGGGGGAGACGAACATAGCCCTTGCCTGCTGCACACACCAATTTCACCTTTTTTTTTGGTGTTTGCTTCTGGCAGAGGCACCTTGCCTCACGCGGAGCGCAGAGATAGACAGAGAGGCCTCCCCGAAACACGTAAGTGGGTGGATGGCAGGCGACGAGGCGGCTGCTGATCACTCCGTCATACGGGCACAGGTATGGGTCTTGCTTTGAGCATGGTGAGTGAAGGAAAAAAAAAAAAGCAAAGTCACCACAACGACACCGGCGACGGCGTCTTCGCCACCGTTTTACAGATCCTTTTCAAAGAGTGAGCGCTACACCGACAAGCGAAGAACGATGAATCGATTCGCTTTGTGAGAGGAGCGCCAACTCAGCAGCGCTTTTTATTTGTCTCCAGGAGCGGATGGGGCCTCGTTGCTCATCATCTCTAAAAACGCAGAGGCGGCCTCCACCTTGTTCCAGTCCTTCTTATAGTAAATATCGTAGCCGTCGTTCGGCGTAAACACAGGGTTTGTCTGCTGCGCCGCATTAAACTCCTTCAGCACGACACCATCGTACTTATCTACCTCGCCGATCACGGTCGGCTCGTAGATGACTTCGCGGATGCGCAGGATCGTGGCCGCGTGCTGGGCGTCCACCCAGCGCATGCGACGCCGCCCAGCCGTCTTGAAGAGCGATACGACATTACGCATCCGCTTCTGCTCCTCCACATCCGCTGTCACCCTAACATGCTCCAGAAGCGGCCGGCCGATCGCCGTGAAGCGCGGGCCACCGACCATCAACACCTTCTTCAGCGCAATTTGACTACCGATCGGCGCCCGCAGCCGCTGGACGGCGATGACGTCGCCTGGTGCCACCTTGTACTGGTGATTGCCGCAGTAGACCACGGCAAACTTCGGCCCTTCAAGGAGGGGCTGCAGAGCCTTGGTAATGGCGGGGTTGGCGGACCTCAGCATGAGAAATCAATCTATAAATCTCTCTCTATATTTATAGTAATAGTTCTGAACACGACAGCAGCAGCAGCAATCACGAACGTGGAGGAGAAGGCAGCAAAGAAGAAAAACAAGTAGATAAGGCGCTGCTTGCAAGAGCGATGGAGGTGGAGTGGGGGGTGGGTGG
>LJSK01000134.1:16120-31305 GCA_001299535.1 Leptomonas seymouri
AGTGGGGGGTGGGTGGGTGGGGCTCGCGCGCGGCTTTCTTCAGTGCGTAACCAAACGTGACTCCTCTGTGAATTAGGCCGAGCAGCGCGGTGTTGAGTCAACCATTCCATCACTTCTATCTTTTCATCGAACGTCAAAGCAGGCGCGTAACAACGGCTTCGCATAACTTTATATCTAGAACTCAAAAAACAAATGAGCGCTGCTTAGGCCTACATCCCCGCAAAACGCTGGCGATATTCACTCGGCGTTAGGCGCCGGCTCTTTACCAAATCCGTAGATCGTGACGGCGTAAGATACGGCCCCTCGTTAATCACTTCCTCACCCCATCCACGTGGTGGTGCTCGAGACGGTGTGAACGCCACCGAGAAATTCGGTGGTGAAGGCGGCGCCGGCGGCCACGCATGGCTTCTGTTAGAAGACGGAACAGCAGCAGCACCATTAGCGCGTGTTATTGTTGCACCAGTGGGCAGTAGACTACCACTCTCGCTTCGTTCTTGCTGTAGCAAGGCTCGCAAGGCGATCAATGCCTGCTGATCTGCGATGTGTGCTGCCTCCAGCTGCTGCACATGCTCCTCCAAACTATGAATTCGACGTGTCTTGCGCTGAAGTTCGTAGCGAAGCCCCAGCGGGTCCTCGAGGGACATCATCACTACATCAGGTGAGCGGGCGCCACGTGGGGAGTCGCCTTCCGCCGCACCGCGTGTAATCCTGTCATTCCCCGCCTTCCTGGGGCTCCTTCCCTTGTGGTGGTTGAGGACAGCGTCGGCTTGGACTCCCTTCTCCCTAGTCGCGTGCGTCGACACGCCTTTAACAGTACGTCTGGCGCTTTCCATCGCTGCTGATACGATGTCTTGATAGAGCCGCTGCTGCACGTCGTAAGTGCTTTCTACAAGTCGTACCTTCGCTTCCATCCAGTCGAGCACGCAACCCCCGCGTGCGCCCCACCAGGCCGCGGTGCTCCGCTGGAGGCGATCTTGCTGCGAGACTTCGGCCTTTCGCACAGCCGCAGATGCGGCTTGCATGGCCTGTAGAGCGGTAACGGTGCGCGTGTGCGCTTCCTCCTCTTTTCGCAAAGTCTGTCTACCTTCTTGATCGGCTTGCCGTGCGTCAGCGAGCTGCTTGCGGAGAGTTCCCAGGACTTCCTCATGCCGTGCGGACATCACGGCCAGCTGCCCGGCAGCCTCTCCCTGCTTTTGCCGTTGCACCCGCAGCATCGACTCGTACGTATTCTCGAGGAGGGAGGCCGTTGCCTCCGCCCAGAGAACGAGGCAGGACTCCCGTGAGGTCCACCACGCCGCCGCACGGCAAACAAGTTTCTCCACGTTAGAGTTGACGGCTTCCTGCGCCGCTATATGCGCTGCGTGCACACGGGATACTTCCTCAACGGCGCGTTCGTGTGCAGTGACGTGGGTCTTCAAGCTTTCGTTAAGGTGCTTTGCTTCGTGGCGAGCAAGTGAAAGCTCCTGCCGGAGGGACTCAATTGTGGATGCGTAATCCGATATCTCGCCCTGCATACCTGCCTCCAACTTGAGTTGTTGCTGCTCGCGCGCTTGCAGCTGGCGCTGATAGGTGTCGCTGATGAGTAAAGACTTCTCGCCCATCCACTGCGTTGTGCACGCCTCCCATGCACTCCACCACGTTGCTGTGTCTTCACGTAAGTGCGCTTCCTGAGCTGCCCGCAGTTGCCGCAGGCTCGTTGCTGCTGCGTGCGTAGCGGCTAGCGCAGTCGCATCTCGCTTCATTGCGCTCACTTCACGTTGAAGGTCACCTTCACGCGCGGCTGCATCCTCGCGCGCGGCCGTCAAGGCTGTACGGAGAGCGCTCAAGGTTTCGCTCTGCATCCTCTCGGTCTCCATTGCGCTGACCATGGAAGCATGGAGCTGCTGTTCTTGCAGTTGAAGGCGTCCCCCATAAGCGCTGTGGATCAGCAACGCCTTTTCTTTGGTCCACTCCGCACTTGCGTTCACAAAGGCGGTCCACCACTCGGCGGTGTCTTGCTGGAGCAGCGTCTCCTTCGCCTTGTGCGCCGCCCGCGCAAGGGCCATAGCAGCGACCGTTTCTTCTAGAATCACCTTGGTTCGTCCATGCGCCTCTCGCTCCTCTATCAATGACTCTCTACTCATTTGAGCGTCCCGTGATCTTTCCTCCAGATCGCGACGAAGGGCCGCTACCGCGGTGCTGTGTAGTGACTTGCCAGCCTCCTGCTCTCGCGGTTCCTCCAGCAGTTCCTCTTGCAGGCGCTGCTGCGCAGCACGAGGCTCCATCTCTTCTCCCACTTGCTCTGCCTCTCGAGCGGCTGTAGTAGACGTGCTATCCTGCGACACAGCACACACATGTGAGGTCTGGACGCCTACATCTTCCGTCTCCGCTTCTGTGTTGCTGCTGCGGTGGCTGCGGGTGTGCGCATGAGAAGCAATCAGTTCTGCATTCTCTAAGTTACGCAGTCGAGCGGCTTCCAGCTCACGTTGCAACGTCGCCACATGCAGTTCCAGCTTTCTGCGCTCATCTTCGCGAGCAGCGGCCTCGCACACTGACTGCTGCTGCTGCTGCTCCTCCAACCGTGTCTCCGCTGTATGTAGACGATCCAGCACGCTTGCAATGCGCCTCTTCAGGCCTTCTTCTCGCTCCTTCAGTTCTTCTGCCTGCTGCGTCAGTGCCGCTGCCACGCGCTGCTCCTCTGCATCTCTCATGTTAGCGCTGCTGTCTTGCCAGTTCACAGGGGAAAGGCTTTCACTACGCCGCCGTTCTCCATAACGAGGGCTTGGCTGCTGATCCGTAAACCTCGACGGCGGCGCTATATGCACACAAGACGAGGACGTCGCCGTATCGACCCCAGCTGTTGACGGCAGCCACGCGCTTTCAAAGAGCGGTGGACTCCGATCTCGACTCACGCTGCGGCTGTTCTCACGACGCTGCCGCCATCGCTGCTCAATTTCCAGCTGCTGTGAAAGCGAGTCCACCTGCACCGCACGGGCGTGGCGCTCTGCTTCTAGCAGGGCCCTCCACTGCTCCATGCGGAAGGTGGCGTTGCGCATGTCCGCCTCCAGTTCCCGCACGCGCTGCTCGGCTGATGTGTGCGAGGCGGTGAGGGACGGGCCAGCGGGTGTGGACCGTGAGGAGGCTGCGGCATCCCCTTCTCCAACTGCCGACGCCTTGGCAGCGTCGCGCATGGACAAGGACTCCGCCATGTGCACCTGCACCCCGGCGTCGATCTTCTCCATTAGCCTCGTCTCCAGGTCCCCATTGCTGCCCTCGCTCGCGGCCCTGCCGTGAGACTGCTGAGCGGTCCTCAGTTCTGCTTTGGGAGGTGAGGAAGACACAGAGGGAGACAGCAGAGGTTGCTGTCGCTCACTTTGCACATAGGTGTCGACCGTATTCATAGCAGCGGAGCGCCGCAACGGTGTGAGCGGCGGGGGCGGATGCAGCTGCATACGCTCGAGCTCGGCCTCCTGCGAGGCCACAGACCGATGCAGCGCCGCCGCTGTCTTCTCCAATTGCCATTGAAGGTGAGCCATCGCCTGCTCCTGCGCACGGGCGTTCGCCTCTGCGCGTTGCAGTTGCTGACGCAGCTCTATGACGGTGCTGTTTGAACCTCCGAGGCGCTGCTGCAGATCTGCGAGAGCGGTAACGGCTGCTTCGCTGCTGCGTGCGGGGGTGCGCTCCCGCCACGGGGAGGAGGATGAGGACAGGACCGTCGTTGTCGCTTGTCGTGCGGTGTGCGTCTTCGCATTCGCTATCTGCGTCTCTTCTGCTGCTTTCACGCTAGATGCGTTGACGCTGCCGCCATGGAGCCCTGGCCAGCTTACCTCGTATTCCGCCACTGTAGTATCAACGTGCTGCGGTGCACCCGCGTGGCTGCTTCCGTCATAGACGCCTTCAGTCAAGCGCTCTGCATCTTCATCCTCGCTACCCTCGGCGCACTCATGCTTGTCGGTTGCGTCTTGCATCGTGCCCGTCTCATTCGCAGTTCGGTGTTGATGCGTCGGTGAAGGAGATGGGGTGTGTGACTGCGTCGGCAGCGAAATACAGCGCGCTACATGCGGTGCGGGTAAGGGTGACGCAGGTCGCTGCCACCCACCGACACGACGACCCGCATCACTCTCACGCTCAACCATCTCATCAGCACTATTAGGCTCATTGCAGCCCGCTGCATTCCACGATTGATCTCCAGCTGAGGTCGCTTGTCGTCGTTGTTGTTGCTGCTGCTGCTGCGGCGGTTGCCCCTCAAAGAGAGCTGATGCGGCGACGGCAGCCGTAGAAGAAAGGAATACGGTGGACGGCAGGGGAGAAGTGCTACCAGATACGATTGCATTCGATAGGCGGTTCGAGGAGTGCTCCGAGACAGGGGACAGGGTGGAGCTAGAGTAGTCATCGTCGTCACTGCTGCTGTGGTCATCTGCCACCTCGCCCGTGTTGCCATCAACAGTTGCCTCTTCAGCTGTTTTACCGCCGCTTCGCTTGTTGCTGCCGTGATGGTGATGGTGATGCTTGTACGGCGTCACTTCCGCTGTCTCTATCGAGCGCAGCGAGTCTCCGCAGCACACACCTTCGCTTCTTCGTGTGCCATTACGGACGTTGGCTTCGCTGCGTGCCGTACTGCGCACCTCCAAAGACTGAAACTGACTCTCTCGTTCATCTGCGTTGTGGTGCTGCTCGGTATATGCGAAGGAAAGTGTCTGCGTACCGGCGTCGTACCTCGTTGAGGGACCCCCCGGCAGCGTTTGCTGAGCGCAGTCGTGCCGTGCAGTCGTCTCCGAGATCGGTGAAGCAATTCCTTGCGTGAGCCCACGAAGCTGCAGCTCCGTGGGCTCTCCTTCCGCCGTCGCAGTAGGGGGAGGTACAGGCGCCGAAATGTTGTTGTGCTGCGCAGTAGCAGAGAGCACGTTGCTATCTTTCTGATCCTCTCGCGCGTCGTGTTGCATTGCCGATTCATTCAAGTAAGATCGCTCGGGTGGTTGTGCGGTGCTGGCAGCCCCCTCTGTGCTGTGCGACGCCTCCGCTGAGACGTTCCTCAGGCTCACCTCCTCCTCCTTCAGGACAACAACGACTTTCTTGTGTAGTGAGGTGGGTGACAGGACCTGTGGCAGCACCTCGCCCACGCTGTTGGACCGGCATCGCCGCTGGCTCTTCGGATCATCGAGTTGCAGCGGCGGTTCAGCGGGGTCCATCGCCACCGGCACGGCTATCAGTACGTTGCTGGACAAGACGCTACCAGTTACGTCTTCCCTGCTAGACAGTGTTGAGTTGGCGGTGTTGGACGGCGTGTCAATTAACGGTGCGGGCGCGGAGATGAGCGTGAAGGCTGTGCTGGATCGCCGAATGGGTTCGAGCAACGGGCTGAAAAGCTGTGAAGGGCCACCGCTGCCTAGAAAGGAGTTATGCTGATGGTGCTGCTGCTGATCAGATGTGGAGGCGACTGAGGAATCGGAGAGGATAGGACATGGCGGGCCTCGCATGCATTGACTGAGAGACCCGAGCGACGCTACCCGAGCTCGCGACGGGCTTTCATGAAGCTGCGGCGCACCATCACCGGCTCTTTGTGCTTTACTGAGCCGTGGTGGCGGCACGCTCTCCTCGCGTTTCGCATGCTTCCTCGCGGGGTATCTTTCCGTTGCAACAAGTAGACTCAACATGCGCTTGCAGAGGGCAAGGATGCGCTCCCGTTGCTCACGCGTTTTCCTTAAAAATTCGTGGGACGCTGCAGACGACGGCGGCGGCGGCGGCGTTGGAGGGGGCTGATAAGACAAAGGTGGCGATGTAGCGGAGACGTTCTCGGAGCTCGCTGGCAGCGTCACGGAGAGGGAGCAGGTTTGTGGGGGCATCTCGTGCCAGGGCTGCTTGCCCCTGTGAGTCAAGTGGGGATCCACTGGCGCCCCCCCCGCCACCTCGTGTGGTATCAGGACGGCGGTTGACGGTGCCTTGGGGTCCTCCAAAACAAGGGCAAGCTCGTACTGTCGCGTCGCTGCTGTTAAGTCTCGACATGCTTGAAAAATTTCGTTGAGGGCTTCTTGCATATTCTGCATCCGTGCCTGTAGGGCATAGCATTCCTCCTTCACGTGCTCGCCATCAGCACGTTTTCCATTCTTGCTGTCTTCATTTTGGGGCGGTGCCGGGGAGGCCAGAGGGGAAAGCGGCGGTATAGAGATCGCCGACGCCGCGACTGGAGTGGCCGCTGCGTCAACGGACGGCTTTGCAGTGGACATGACCACCTCGCCGCTGTTGTGGTAGCGATAGTGGGGTGCATCTTCGTGTTCGCTTGGATGGAGCACCACATCGTGCTGACCTTGGTGTTCTTGCATGCCGCTTGGGATGTCTGCCTGGAGCGACGCAGGCGTGCAATGCCCCTCCAGCGATAGTGGATCCCTCGTTCCCTTCGCCTGCCGCACCGCGTGCGCGCCCAGCTGGGTGAGAGTGCCCCACCGAGGCAGCACCCAGTTCTGCAGCAACGAGCTCACCAGCAGACACTTTGTCTCCTCCACGAAAGGGCTCAGTAGGCGGCTCTCGATGACGCTTCCCATCCGTAGCTGCGCTGTAAAGAACGAGTGAGACTGTGAGAGTGCCGGACCCGTGCACTCTGCGGTAGGCGTCGGGACATCAACGTCAGCAGCACCACTGGAGCCATTTTCCTCAACGGCTGTAACCGTCGCTGCCGGCCGTGCTGTTGGAATGGACAGTCCAGATGGAGCCACAGACGTGGGTGGCTTTGTGCTTTGCAGCATCGTGTCCCGCGGCGCAGACTTCGCTTCCCTCGCTACTGTTGCTGCTGTCTTTCTTCGTGTGTTTGCACCAGCGATGGGCCCGTGAAAGCGCGGCGGAATCGGTGTGACGGCACGGAACGTCACGAAGCTAGGCAGGAAGGACAGTTCATACAAGCCCCGCTGCTGCTGCTGATGCTGCTGCTGTTGCCATTGCTCCTGATAGGGCATCAGCTTCAACCAGCGTGAGGAGAAGCGGTGTCGCGTAGGTGCACCACTATCTGCTGCTGCGATAGACGAGGGGAGTCCCTCGAATAAGCTAGCCACGTGGGAGGCGACATCTGATGTCACAGGAGAGTACACCTGCTGCAGGGTGGGTGCTGCCGTGGGCTGCATGAGGTTCGGTTGAGTGGCGAAACCCACACTACGAAGTTGTGGCTGCTGCTGCTGCTGTGGCATGTCGATTGACGCTTCTGCGGGACTCGATTCCTCCGCATCCCTTCCTCTTCTTCCAATGCTGCGCAGCCTCTCGCTATGCGATGCCGGCACGGTCGACGTCAAGTAGTTCACACTCAGCAGCGCATCAGACGTGGAGAGGAGGGAGTCAGTGGCCGCGGTGATGGCCGTCACTGTTGTCGTGGTGTTAGTGGCCGTGGTCGTGGTGGCGTTCAGTATGTTGGGTGAGCTGTTTGTGCTATGGGGCCGGGTGCTGCCTGTGGCATGGGACGCGGCTACGGATGGCACGCGTAGCGAGGAAGAGGCGACGACGGCTGCTGCAAAGTCGTTCGCTGCTGCTCCGATACTGCCGCCGCCGCCGCCGCCGCTGAGCCGCATGGAGCGCCAGTCGCAGCACACAGAGCTGTGCAGATCGAAGCTGCTGTCGACGGCGACGGGGTTCCACGCACTAAGCGCCGCCATGCCGGACCAGTTGGGCAGCGATGCATGCCAAGTTGCTTGTGATTGCTGCTGTGGACTCATGGGCATCTCTGCGGGGGTCGTAAACGTGGCCATCGACGCCTTTTGAGTTATCTTCGCGGTACCAAAGCACAGGGGAACGAAGGCGTTCACGCTGCGTTGCGACTGCTGCTGCTGAACGGCGTGAAGTGTGCTCGCTGCTACCCGGCTACCCCTCGTGGGCAGCAGGGGGGACTCGACGCATTCCTCATGTAGAGGCGCCAGAGGCGAGAAGCACCTCTTGCACAGCTCCGGCGCACGCTCCCCACCTTCGCTGTTGTGGCTATGCGCTACGTGTGCGTCGAAGCTGCCTTCCTTCGCCACATCCGCCTCCTCTCCTAAGCGGAGCCCCACAGCGTGCGGTGCGCCTGCAGCGGTCAGGAGATGCGGCAGCACATAACACTCTTCGTACAACTGAAGGACCTGGCAGACATGAAAACGCAACCCATCTTCCGCCTCCGCACACCGCTCTAGCAACGTCTTTGCCTCGGCCGATGTCTTTGAAAGCGACACCGATGAAAACGGCGAAAGGGCCGTCGCTGCCATCTCGGTCAGGGCTGCCATGTCATCCGCTTCCCAGAACTGGAGAAGGGGCTGGCAGAGCAGATGCAGCCGGTGCTGTGCGAGGCACCACGTCAGGCGGCGCAACGCCAGATCCAACGGTCGAGTCACGCTCTCTAGGGTTTCGCGCTGCACACGATAGAGGCAAAGAACAGAGAGCGCTTGAAAGCGTTGGAACACATCTGGTGGCAGCGTGGGCGACAAGACGGAGATCGCGGGGCCCGAATCGGAGGGGCCACTGCCGCAGCCGCCATCGTCGTCAAGTTCCGGATTGTCACCCAACACGTTCTTCCCCCGCAACTGCCCCTTTGAAGTTGCTACCGACTCCGCGTCAAAGTCGTCGCCTTCGTCTCCGCTGGACTCTGACTCTGCGACATCGACATCTTGACCGACGCTCTGCAGCTGCTGCGGCATAAACCCCACGTAGACCACCGGGGCCAACGCCGCCCGCACCACAGCCTCAGCAACACCCTTCGCGAGTGGCAGAATATCGTCACATTGAAATGCAGCTTCGTGGCGTCCCTCAAGAACATCAGCACCAGGTGGTGGTGGCGGGCCGAGTTCATCCTCATTGCCTTCCGACTTGTCACCTGCAGTGGCTGCTGGTGGGCCCTTTGTATTGCCACACCCATTCTTTTCATTGTAATGCTTCTGTTGCAGCTGCCGGTGGCACGTGTACTGCTCCGCCTGCAGTCCGGACAGCAACAGCATTGCCGCGACATCCGACGCCACCCGAACCGCCAGCGTCTGCGCTTCCGCCAAGTATGCTGCAGAGCCGAGGTGCAGCGTGGGGGAGAGGCCCGCAACACGCAGGCTCCTCGCTTTCCCTTCGTCTGGCTTTTCTTCCTCTGGAGCCGCAGCGTTCCGCTGCGGCTCGGCGGCGGCAGGGGGTGTCAGCACCTCCGCCGCCAGCCACCGCCACAGCAGAAAGCTTCGAAAGGGCACCACTGATACCGCAGGGGCGCTGCTCCGGACAAGCTTCTCCGCCTTGTAGCGCCAACCCGACTTGAGGATGCTCTTTGGTGAGGGGGACAGCGAGCCGAGACGCGTTGTGGATGCTGGTGCAGCTGCGGTAGGAGCTCCAAAGCTCTCGCTGCCCATCGCTTCGCTGTGCTGCTGCCACTTCTCGGCGGGTGCCTTGGACTGCGCGGTACGCTGGTGCGGTGTGCCCCTTTTGGCGTCCTCATGAAAGCACACCCTTCGCTGCGGCGTAGCCGAGAGCGCACGGCGCTGACGCGGATGAGGCGACGCTTGAGGGGAAGATTTGCATTCCGTCCTACGGAGTTCGTCTGCTGGGTGCTTCGATGATGGCGCAGAACGCGCACGACGCCACTGGGAGCGTGACGCAGGGGAGACTTCATCCACCGCTGCTTCGTCAGCGGCGTTCGACGCCGGCACAGCGGTGTCAAAGAAGAGTTGGTTGAGTAAAAGATAATAAAGGAGCTGCGCTTCGGTGATTGCCGTGGTTTCACCGTCAACATGAATGGCATGCGCACCGTGCGCTGCCGACAGGTCTGAAGGCATCACGTCGCCGTCGCTGTGGTACTGGTCTCGGTGCACCATGGATGCGGTGATGACCTGTACGCGGCCAAGCAACACGCGCTGTCTGCGTAAACGATAACGATGGCGATTCCCGCTGTTGCTGTTGTTGGCGCTGCTGGTCTTCCCACCCGCTGTCGCTACCGCTTCGCCAGACGAACTCGCAGGTCTGCCCAACGGGGCCGCCCCCGTGCCATCTACCTCGCCTGCTTCGCTGCACATCACCGTTGTTTCGTAGAAGATGGGGATTAGCGTGTCGTACATCCACTTCATTATGAGATCATCCGTGGAAGATACAACGGCAGTCGTAGGAATGGCGGTGTCTGCCGCACGGGGCACAGACAAGGGGGAGAAGGACGGCGATGTGTCAGATGGGAACGATGGTTTTGGCATAGACGGCAATGCGGTCACCGTTGCTGCCGCTGACGGTGATGGTGGAGGCGCGGATCTCCAACCAAGCAGCGCGCGCAGAGAAAGACCGGGGCCAGAGAACAGGCCGTGCCGTGGCGGAACGAGTGAAGACGCCGAAGAGGCCCCACCGCTGCTCTTGGCATCCGTTTGCTGTAGTTGCACGCCGCGCTTGCTGTTCCCCTTCCCTTCGTCCCCGTCGCTGGTGCGGCTACGCACATCTACTCGACCAGGCTGAATCGGCTGAGGTTCGTGGTGGGTGTCGTCAGCTTCACCCTCATCGTATTGCAGCACCCTTGTCGCTGCCGCCTCGGCCGCCACCTGCAATGACGTCTGTGTCAACGTGAAGAAAAAGGCAGGAACAGAGACGGGCACCGCACTCTCCGCAATGGACGGTTGAGCGATCGGGGAGGCAGCAGCGGCACCACCGCTCACAGGGACGGCTGACGACAGCAACAAGCTTTGATTCAGTGATTGACGCCGGTGGTGATGCTCGTGCCGCGCTTCCCGTCGGCGCCGAATGGCCAAGGCCACGTAGCGCGCCGTCATCTCCACTTGAGTAGGGGTGCCGGCAACGTGTATGAACTGGGCTAGTGTGAGCAGCTGCTGCCAGGTAGCGCATTGTTGGCGCGATAAGCGACGTCTCGCTACACCGGTGTCTACGTCTCTCGTCTCTACCCCTACCGACGACTCTCTGCCGATTCGCTGCTGCTGCTGGTGCCACTGCCGACGGTGCGTGTCCGGCACATCGTCGTGAAAAATGGTTTTGGCCCCCTCCTCGTCTTCCAGCGGCAGCGCATCCGCATCAACGGTCGCTTCGCCGTCGACTTCCGGTGTGTACGCCACATCGTGGCCTGTCACCTCAATCAGCAGGGCATTGTAAAACCAGAGTGTGGCGTTGCTGGACTCCTCCGTCGTCGACAACGCGGCAGCATGGCCCGTCCCGCCGTGCATCCCAAGTTCTGCGGCGGGAACTAAGCGAATACGCAGCCCTGGTGCACCGCCATCCAAAGCACAGCTGCTGCTCGTATCTTGCGGTTTGTAGCGGCGCAGCACACCGACCACCAGTGGCGTTGTGCACATCGTTCCGTTGTGCCACGACGGTGCGAGATGCAGCAGCCGACGAAGCGCGCGCCTTGCCACAGATCGTGCTGACTTTAGGGAGCCGGATCGGCCATGGTTTTTGGGCTGGGCCTCTTTTAGTTTGGGAGAGGAAGAGGCCGCTAAGATCGTGGGTGTGTGCCTCAGCAACAGCTCCGTGTCCATCACCATATCACCGGTAAACACCAGCGATTCCTCCTCTTCCTCCGCATCCTCCTCTTCACTGCTTCCATGGCTTCCACCGTTGTTATTCACGTCGCTGAATTTCTCTCCCTTTGCCTCCTCGACGTCCGGTACAACAGCGGCGGACACGAGCGCGTCCGTGAGTTGTGCCAAACACCTTTCCACAACCGCATCGCGTGGGGCGCTGCCGTTGTTGCCTTCGCCGTGAACAGTGGGCAGAGCAGGATCGGATAAGTAGAAGCGAGCAAAGGAAGGGAAGGATAGACGTGTGACGCTTGTCGCTAAGTTCGTGTACTGCAGCGCATCACGAATGCGTTGAATGAGCTCCCTCAACTCGCTGTTGTCTTCTACACGCTTCTTCGCGTTGTCTTGAGGAGGGGGAGGGCGGGGAGGGGGAGTAGCCGTGGCGCCTTCTGCTGCTTCCCGCTCCTTCACGTTTTGGTTGTCCTCCCCCTCAGCGCACGCTGTCTTCTTCACCGAACCTTCACTACCGACAAGGGGGCTGGACAGCGCGGCTTCGGCAAGCTTCGTGGCAAGGGTGTACTGCATGATACGAGACGGCCACGACCCAACTGCCGCCGCCAACTCTGCCGGCGTCAACGGCTGGATAGTACCTCTCCGCGTGCGATGGGAGGCGGGCACTGCTTTTTGGCTGCCCCCTTCGCCTCCTGCGTTGCCGACGCCGGCGGGTACTTCATCATCTTCGCTGCGATGCCGCGCGCGACCACTGGCGCTGTGCCACCTCCGCCCCTTCCCTTCTTCCAGCTGGCTGCTGCGTTGCTCTTGCGAGGCGCGCGCACGGCTTACCTGCCTTTCCATTCGGTTGTCCGCAGTAACAGCCGCTGTGGAAGGGGAGGGGTTGGGATGGGCGGGCGCAACACCTGAGCGTGCCGCACCCAGCGAGCGCGTCGAAGACTGAGCTGCGAGCTGAGACGGCGCTCGTGGTGGCGGTACACTCTGGTGTGTGTAGGCGTAGTACAGTTCCTTGGCTTTGGCTCCACTCGGTGACATTGGGGATGAAGAAAGCCGAGAAGAGGGAGCGGCTGGGGGTGCGATAGGCATGTCGCTGGCGTGAGTGCTCTTCTTGCGGTCGTATGCACGCCGCTGCTCCGCTTCGTAATCGCCAGCCGTAGAGTGCTCGTAGTCCGTTGTTATCAAGGGGTTTGGAGGCCGTGGAGATGGGGAGTGTACAGTGCCACTGGGCCGCGTAATCGTCTTCTCGGTGCTCGCAGGTTTTCCTTGGTTCACCTCTTCATCACCGCTAACATCGCTGCTGCTCCCCTCTCCCTTTGTAACAGGCGGCGGAGTAAATGCAGCACCCTCCGTACTGCTGACAGCGACACAGTAATCACCTGGCAGTTCCGACTGACTGGGCACTTCATTGGGGTTCAATCGAACGTGCAACAGGCACTGCAGCAGTTGTGCTTCTGCGAGCTGACTGACCGCAATAAGGTGTGCTTCTTCCGCCTCATCTTGATCTGGCACATCTTCCCACGAAGAAGCCGACAACGCATTTGCGCCAAAAAACTCAATTTGGTGGACTCCATGCGGCGCTAGCGCGTGTGCACGGCGGCAGCGTCGCCGTACGTAGCGGGCGACAGCGTGAGCGAGGTCCGCTGGAGCGGGGACTTCCCCCACAGCGAGAGAGGGTCCACAGGGGTTATACATCTCCATCTTCTCCGCATGCAAGGGTGCTACCATCGCCGTGCCGCAGTGGTCTTGCTGCATGGGGACGACTGAACCACCGTGCTGGTATCAGTGCGAGAAGAGGTTGTCAATGGTAACAATATATAGTAATACTAATAAAACAGGAAAGGTGGCTATTGAGCGGAAGTGCCAAACAAACAAACAATAAAACAAAAAACAACGAGGGCATATGGTGGGGTGGGGTGGATTCGAAAACCTGGGGCGGTGATGCTGCCTTTCTTTTAAATACTGTAAACACATCAACGAATTCTATAAGAGAAATCAGAAAACAAACAACAACAACAACAGCGTTGATATCGCTCCTTCAATTAAGTTGTGACGTCAACGCACCTTCTTCAACACCCCCCGCTTTTCCTTTTATCCTTTCCCTCCTGAGACACACACAAAATGAAAAAAAAAAAAAACGGCTCCGCGATCGTGTAGCCCGACAACGGCAGGCACGGGCCACCCCTGGAGGGGCAGAGACGGCTAGGGGGTGCAGCAAGAGAAGACCGTAAAGCAGACGCTCGTCAGAGGTGCTGGAGACAGCACTTGGCCTCACACTCACTCACACACACACACACACACGGAAGAGGAACAAAAACAAGGAGAAAACAAATAATATAATAAACAATTATAGTCGTAGGCTTTCGTACTCATAGGAGTAAACAAACAGATGATCAGGCAACGGCCATTGGTTATTCGTTGTGGCTGCATAAAGAATGTTTGGGGGGGTGGGGGGCGGGGGAAGAAGGCTGCTGCAGTTGTAGACTCTTGTGGTACTCCGTGCGGATACTCGTCCAGAGCGTCAATGCAAAAAAGAGAGACAGCACACGTTTTCTTCTTCTTCCTTCTGATGGACAGGCTCGAACAGCACACACACACACACACACACACACACACACGGGACGAGAATCATAGAGATTGCGAGAGACGGGGGCAGATAGAGGGTGGGTGAAGGTGGGGTTTTAGGGGCGGCTACGCATCTCTTCTTCTTCTTTTTTTGACAGAAGAGTCGGAAGAAGGCTCCATCCTCCTTATAAAGACGAAACAAAAGAGAAAAAGAAAGGAAGGAATCGCCCGTGGCGCACGCGTGGCCCACGACCATCCCTCCAGACTATGAAAGAGCAGGAAAGAGTGTGGGGCTGACTTCGAAGGCGTAGGCCCATCGCCGTCGTTGCGTACCCCTTCCGTGCTTGAACCCAGAACAAACAACAACAACATAACGGCCCGCCCTAAAAAGAAGAAGAAAGAGGCCCCCTGTGCGTGCTAAGAAAGCAGTATGGGGTTTTCTATTCAGACGACACGCGCTCTTGCTTTCTCCTTCTCCATGCTCTCTACGCGCATTTCTGTCTTCTCTGCTTTTTTTTTTATAGGAAAACAAAAGTTATTTTCTGTTAACGGATTCCATAACGTTGTTGCCCAGTTAAGAACCACATTAGATCGAAGGTGCAGGTTTATGGAAGGCTTCACACTCATTGCATGCCCATTAAGCATCAGCAACAACAGTCGAAGCTTAAAAAATAACAACACCAATGGTAACAGGAAGCCCGCCTTCCGCGCTTCTTATCCCTTCCAGGATGTGAGTGACATTACAAACAAGCAAACAAAGAAAGCGGCTCCTACCACTACTCCCTTCCCGTTAAGCGGGGGTGAAGTGTTGTGGAGACCAATCCATCTTCTCTGGCGTAGACAACTGCAGGCGCCAGCAAGGCCGCCGCCGCTGCACCAACAACAGCGTTAATCACAAATGAACATAACATTCGAAAAACAAAACACAAACGAAGACGAGAAGCCACTCTCTTCACTCGCCCATTTACGAAAACAACAACATACACCCACACACACTCGCATACACATTTATCACGCACTCGAGCCATCACGCTTGGACGGAGGTTTGTATGCATTCCCGCCACTGCTGCTCGGAGGCTTGTACGCACCGGCACTCGATGATGCTGGTGGCTTGTAGGCACCCGCACCGGATGAAGCAGGGGGCTTGTAGGCGCCCGCGCCGGAAGGCGCGGGGGGGCGGTAGACACCTGCACTCGGCGCCGAAGG
>LJSK01000134.1:33017-65380 GCA_001299535.1 Leptomonas seymouri
CACACATACACACACGCACACGCAGCAGAACATGATTGAGCTTACTTTGGGTGATTTCTCCTTGGGTGCGCTGGACTGTGAAGCTCAGCCTTTTGCGTTTAACTGAAACAACAACGACAGACAGCTGCAGGTACACACACACACACACACACAATGCAGACTTCATAACGGTGAAAGGAATTAAAAAAGACGCTACTATACAATGTGATCCAAAAAAGGCGTAGCAAAGCAAAAAAAACAAAACAAAACAAAGAAAAGAGAGAGAGAGAGAGTTTAACGACAACGACAACGACAACAACAACAATCGAACACGGCGCACGGGGATACTTGACAATAGGACTGTGCGCTATCGTATTGAAGTATGCAGACCACATGATGAAAGCATGTGTATAACAGGCAGGCAAGCAGGCGAAGGTGCGCGGAAGAAATATAAATGCGGAGCACGTAAAATCATCGTCATACTGAAAGCAAGAAACCATTATGAAGGAGCTCACGTGTGTCAGGTGCTGGTGTGATCAACACATGTCCAGAGGGCGAAGGAAGAATAAGAAGCAATGAGAGAAGGGGGGGAGCATACAACCCCCTCCCCCCTCCCCAACAACAAAAAGGAAATAGCAAACACACAAACACGGAGACACACACAAACATAAAAGAAAAGTGAAGAAGAAGAAAAAGAGCAAGAAACAAATAAATCTGTTCGAATAGGTAACTCCCACTGACACCGACAACGTCATAGTAAAGAAAGCTGCTTTTTTGCTTTGCAGGAAGCACACATGGCCCGAGTTGAATGCAACAAAGCCCTTTAAACATAAGGACGAAGATCCGATTTGCCATGAATGAAGCACTGTACCTATAGATATATCCAAAGAAAAAAAGAAAAGCAAAAACACAACAAGAAATAGAGATAGTACAGAGGATAGAGAGGAGAGAGCCAAACACAATAATAAAGGGGGAGTCATATAGAAAGAAAGGCGGCGGGGGCAGCCGCTATTTACATCATGAAATAAACTAGAACAAGTGAAACAACTCCCCCCCAAAGTTATCAGCACCAAACCAGGCACCCTCGTGGCCACTCTAAGAAAGACGGATCACGCTCTAACGGAGGGGAGGGGGGGGGCTCTGTTCTTTTTCTATTGAGACTCCCCCCACCACCACCCTTACCCACCGATCTTCCCCCCCTCTCCCCCACCAAAGAAACAAAACAAAAAACATAAAGATGGGGGACGTGCGGAGGCCGCTGCTTCACAGCCCAACACAAGCCCCCATCCACAACATACATACTTGAGTAACACGCTTCATACAGGGCGGCGATCAAGGGAGGATGTCCACCGTAGAGTAATGCAGTCCGCCGGCGGAAGTGCGGACGTCTATGGCTCGAACCCCCCTGTTCTTTTTTTTTTTCTTCTTCTGCCCCTGCTGCACAACGCCAGCGGAGTTGCCAGAGCAGATCACAGACGCTGCAATGCTTTCGGTGTCATCGGCACACAGCTCGTCTACGACTGGGTCGCCACGCCTCTCGAAGCGCTCAATGGAAGGACTGGGCACGTGCTCAGCCGCCTTTCCCGCTGCATTGTCGGTGCTGATGCCGCTGTTTAAGTGAAGCGCTCGAAGTGTTGCTGCAGGTAGTGCCGTGCCGCTTCCTTCGTCGCCGTCAGCAGAAACAAGACGTGTGTGACTGTCCTCTCTCTCTTCGTGGCCCTCTGGAGTTCCGAAGCGTGTGTCTGTCAGCTCTTCATCTCTGTATGGACTGCGCGAGACACCAGAGGTGAGACTATCCGCATCGACATCTTCATCTTGTTCTGCCTGCTTCATCAGGGCGATGCCGCTGAATTGCTGCTGCTGTGCATTGCGAATACGTTTGTTCACCGCGGTGCTCTCCTGGATCCTTGCACTCGCCGGCTCTGCAGGCGCCTCACGCGATACGCTTCGTCGCACCTTTTTCTTTGTCGCTTTACTTTGTTTCTTCGCTGCTGCTGCTGCAGCGGTATTCGCGGCGATGGACGAGCTGCGGTGGCGGTCGCGTGCAGCTTGGGCCTGTCGTGTCGCTGCCACCCGCGGCGGATGCGTGGGCCATTGCTTTGATGGGGTAGTTGCCACGCCCTCGATCTCCAGACCACCGCCAAATTCAGTGCTGCTCTTGCAGAGAGCCTGCGCCTGCTCTTGTATCAGTTGAAGGTCAAGTAATTCACGAGGATCAGAGTTCATCGTATCTGAGAAAGTCTGAGAGGCCTCTGGACGCCGATTTGATCGGTGGAGGTGTAATTTACTCGGCGCCTTGTCGGCGCTACGATCACCATCATCCTCCACCGCTACTTCCTGTTCGTAGGTGTTTGGAGAGGTTTCAGCAGCACGTGTGAGGAACTGTTCGGTTTGAAAAAAAGGGGGCGACTTTGCGCTGTTGTGCACCGCAGCCCGGAGAACGTCGTCGCCCCTGAGCCCCACGGCACTGCCGTTCACCAACCACAATTTCTGGTCGGTCAACGCCTCTTCACTCGCCTCCACCTTCCATGCCTGCTTCTCTCGCGCCTTGCTGTGCTTCACTTGAGCTCCCGACGGTTTCACCACGGGCGAACGCGGTGCCACCGCACTTGTTGACGGCTTTTGCAACGTAAGACGCTGCAACTGCACGGACGGGGGCGTGGTGGCGATGGTGTTGTGATTGCTGCTGGACGGGCTCGAATGGCACCCTTTGCTGTCTCTGCTTTCACAGGCGCCTAATCCCTTCACGGGGGCGCTGGCAGGCGCTCCAGGCAATGCGGGAAGGAAGGTGCGAGACGGGCGCTGCGTGCTGCGTACGTCCATGAGGGACAGCGGCGTGCCGCGTGCGCGGGCCGGCTTCCAGTCACGGGATGCCGGAGACAGCAGACCACTGTCGCTACCCCCTCCACCCCTCTCGGGGCTGGGTAGCCTTCTCTGAGACTTTTGTGATTTCTTCTTGCGGAGCGCACCGGCGTCTACGTCGGAGACGCCGCCTTGGAGGTCGTTGGAGGAAGAGCTCTTTAAGGCGTTCAGCGATAGCACGTCGAGGGGCCCGCTGACGCAATTATCACTGCCGCTGCTATTGCCCTTTGCCTTCAACGACCTTGCGGAGGGCTGCTCGGCCAATCCGTTTTGCGTGGCTTCGAGTAGGGCCCCCCGAAGCTCCTCGACCTCTCGATGCTGCCGCTGGGCTTCTTGGCGCCAGCGCAACACTTTCCTCTTGTTCACCTCCACCTCCAGCCGCAGCGCCTCTGCCTGCTCAGCGTATTGATGCAGCTGAGCCTCGTAGTTCTCTTCGCGGTCTTTCATCTCGTGCAGTAGTGCCTTGCTCAGCATCACGCCTTCCTCCAACTCCGCAACGTGTGACGGGTCTGGTGCACTGCGTAGGGCCTCCTGCATTACGCGGAGTTGATCGCGCATCTCTCGAATTACACGGGCTGTTGGAGCCTCATTCAGCTTCGCATGGTTCACAACGCTTTTGGCGAGGGTGGCGTAGCGCAGCGTCGACTCCGTCTCACCCGCATTGGCCGCACATGGAGACACATTGGCGCACATGACGGTAAAGCTGTTCCCGCCCAAGTTATCCGATAGCACGTAGGTCAGCAGGCTCTCTCGAAAGGGGATCACCACTCCTTTCTTCGACTTACCGCCCGCCGCACCTTTTCCAGCGCCTTCGTTGTTGCTTTGCGTGATGGCACGGTTTGCAATCAATCCATCTAAGACACGGCGCAGCGTGGACAAGGAGGTGTTGATGCTGTTTGCTTCTGTCAAGTGCTTCCCCGTCGTCTTCGCTTGCGTGTTGCGCTCGCTGCCCGCCAGATCGACTAAGTTTATTTTGCTAAACGTTTCCAGCGCTACTTCACGCCCCCGCACCCGCCCACCAGTGCTCTCGCGTTGCGTCAGTTGGAGCTGAAAGATGGCGTGTGAGCGGCTTGACTTTGCGTTCAACGCGGTGCTGCATTGCGTACGCAAAGCGTTGCCCAGCTGCAGGAGCGTCTCGCACTCATCCCACGTGCGCACCGGCACACTTGTCAAGCCATCCACGTAAATTCCCTTTAGCGGATGATGGCGCACCTTCAACGTGCCGTATTCGTCGCAGTCAACGTCCTTTTTGTCAAAGCGACTCTTGTAACGGAGTATGACGTTCTTTGGGCGCTGCTTGAGCAGGTCACGCACCTGCTCGTTGTAAATTTCCATGTAGGAGAGCTGCAGTGTTATCAACGCCGGGTTGCTGCTACTGCCCTTCTCCGCGGCGTTGCGTGACGCGACCTCGGCGAAGAGCAGCCGGCACAGACGTGGGATCAGCCCGGGGTGCCGCGGGGTACCCATCATTGTGTAGGTCTTCCCGCTGCCCGTTTGGCCATAGGCAAACATGCACGTGTTGTACCACTGAAGGGCGGCCTCGACAAGCGGAATCGCTAGCTGCTCATAAATCGCCAGCTGCTCCACCTCCGCCTGCTCCTCTTGCGCGGGCGTGTACGGGGAGGCCGCGTGGGTGGACTCCGGCTCGGCGTCGTCTCCATCCATAATTACATATGGGACCACCCCCCCGCCGCCCCCTCTCCGCCCCCGCCCACCTGGGCCGGACTCCAGGAGCTGCGCGTCGAGCTCCACATTCGGTGCAAAGCTGCTGTACACGTAGTCGTACTTAAAGACGTTCCGTACAGGGGTAATGGTGAGCCCGCCGTCGCTCGGCAAGCTCTGCGCGTTCAACAGCACGACCGTCTTGCCGTCACTCTCCACCTCCACTACGGAGTGCGGCACATCATTGAGGTCCGCAAAGCCTCGGTCGGGAGCGGGGACCTCTTCGTCGTGGCGTCGCACCGACGTCCCGTCTAGGGTAATTTGGGTGGCGTTGAGGGACTTATGATGGGGCCCAAAGGGCTGCCGAAGCCCCAATCGCGCGCGGCGTGCCTCCTCGGCGTCCTCCTGCGCCGACGTTGCACATCGCTCCTGCCGCCACTGTCGCACCTCTCGCTCCGTAAAAGGGCGGATGCGCGCCGCGACGATGATTCGAAAATCCGCAGAGACATCGCGCTTCACGGTTACGGTGCTGGCGCCGCTGCTGGTGCCTGCGAGGGTGTCTGCGTCGTCTACAAGTCCGCTGCCATTGAAGAGAGACGCAGGGACTTGTCGCTTACCAACGCCGCATTGGCGTGAGGCGCTAACGTTTCTGTCATGAATTAGTGGAAGCGGCATCTAGGTTTAACGTGGCTTGCAAGCGTGTGTGTGTGTGTGTGTGTGTGTGTGTGTGTGTGTGCGCACGCCTGCCAGTGACACTTCTACGTGAGCGGGGAGTGATGCTATAGGAGGGAGTTTAAAACGCACAAAAAAGCAAAAACAAAACAAAACAGAGTAACGTCAGCCTCCAATTCCGTACCTTTCCACTGTTTTCTTTGCAAATAAATAAAGAATGGTAAAGAATGTCTGCGTCCCTCAGGAGTCAGAAGGCCGATGGCGGTGGTGGTGGTGGTGGGGGACGGAGGAAGGGGGGGGAAGGGAGGGGGACGGAGGGAGGGGGAAGGACTCGCCTCGACACAACACACTCCTGAGGAGAATAAGGGTCACAGAAATAAAGAAAAAATGCTTTAAAAAAATCCGGAGCGAAACATCAATGTCGGCAAAAGGACGAATAATAAACAGGGTTCGCGCGTGTGTGCGTGTGGGGAGGTGGTGGACAGCAGCGACGACGAACAGGGTCTTGTGCGCGCTCCCTTACTGAACGGACTGCTACGCCGGATCTTTGATAAAACAGGCGTGTACAGAGAAGAAGATATGAAGATGCCAGTCGGTTTGCTTGGAAGGTGAGAGGATGTCTTCTTGCTTTTCTGAAAGATTGACAATCCGCAGCCGTTGAGAGGACATGATATCGGCTGCGACGACGAACGCTGCGCGAGACGGTGGCCTTCACCACGATTTTTTTGTTGCGTGCTGCACAACGATAGCTGAGTCCCCTTCACGTTGCCCTTGGCAGCGGAAAGAGCCCTTTCGCCTGCTCACTCGTCCTTTCTTTTCACGAGCTCGCTCGGCTGACCATCACTACGTGCAGTAAGTCAGGGGAAAAGAAAGAGTGCCGTCCATCGGCGTAGTCTACATAACAAACCCAAGTACCACAAACAACATCCCACAAGCAGCCAAAGAAAGAAAATGAATAACTTTGAAGTACTCAAGTACAATCAACTGAAGTGCGAAGATGATGTGCCGTGCGTGCCCCGCTTGCCTGCTCCTTCCTTCGAGAGCACTACACGATCCATCTTCGGCTGTATCTACATGTTGGCGGACTCCACCGGGTCCGCCGGTTCCTCCGCTGCTGCCACTACCGCCGCCGGCACATCAGCCACTGCATTCAGCATCTGCTGCTGTTCCGCTTCCGCTGCCTCTGCCTGTGTCTGTGCCTGCGCTTGCTGTTGCCGGCGCTGCTGGAGTAAGCTTCGGGCGCCGCCTACCACCGGTTTCGATGCTGCCGCCATCGAAATGCGCTGTTGGTGGTGATGCTGCAGTTTTTCTTTTGCATAGTTCACCGCGGCGGTGCGTTGCGCCTGCATGCGGCGCACGCGCTGCCGCACCACGGAAGCCTGTCCCTCCGCAATTTGAACCTTTCGCTCCCAGTTCTTCACCGCCTTCTCCAGTTCCACTTCCTCTGCTTTTTGCGCCATATATTCTTCAATCTTGGGCGCCTTGATGGCCTCCTGCTGAGCTTTGAGGGCTTCGTGTTTCGCCTCGGCCCGCACCGCCTCTCCGGTTGCTGTGGCGTACTCCTTATCGCAGCGCGACAGGTACTCGGTGCGACTCTTGGACTCTCGCTTCAGCCGCGTCTGCTCGCTCGCAAGGTCGTTCAGCTGACCCATCAGCTGGTTCAGTTGCTGCACGGTGTGGGTAGAGGTGCCCTTGAGCTCGGCCAGCTCATTGTTCTTCGCGGCCATGCGCTCGGTGAACTGCTTATGCTCGATGCGGAGCTGCTCGAGGTCAACGGCTTGAAAGGCTTCCCCTGCGACGCGGCGCTGCCGCACAAGTTGCTGCGCGCGGGCGATGTCCTGCTCCACCGCCTGACACTGCACTTCCAGCTTGTCCAGGTAGTTCACTTGGGTGTTGTGCCGACGCTCTAGGTAGCGCAGCAGCTCATCAGCGGTGGCGGAGGCGGCCGCTGCAGCAGGAGTCTTCCGGCCATTCGTTTCTTGTGGGGGCTGGTACCGTGCGGCGGCATCGACATTCGGGCCATCGTCTTCGGCGTCCCCGACAACTTCGCGGCTAAACTGCAGCGCCTCCAGTTGCAGCTCCTGCTGACGCCGGACAGCTTCCTCTACCGTGGCGACTAGGAGCTCCTGTACGCTGTCCGCCTCTTTCGTGATGCGTTCTTCCTGACTGCGCAGGCGGGCTGTCTCCTGCCGCAGCAGCATCGCCTTGTCGTCGACGGACACGAACGAGCCCAATGTGCCGAAGGAGCGGCGGCGGTAGCTGCGACCGCGGCTGCTGCTGGATAGTCCAGCGCGGTTGGACATGATGCCCGGGCCCCTGCTACCGCTACTGTTTAAATTGGGTGTGCTGCTGCCCTCTGGACCCGGCGTCGTCACGGTCGCCCTTGCACCAGTTTCGCTCTGCGAGTTGGCTGCATTGTCCGTCGCAGCATCCGACACACCACCCGGCCCACTGCTGCCCCCCTCTCCTCCATGCCGGCGCTGCTGCAGCGATTGCGCGTGGGCACCGAGAATGTCTGTCTCTTCCCGCAGCATCGCCACCTCCGTCGCCAGCTCTGTCACGGCATCGTTGATTTCGTCTAGCTCCAACTCGTTTGCATCGTCCGCGAAGACTTCCGGAGACGGGTAGTTGCGGGTGTAGAAGGAGATGAGGAGGTCATTGAAATCTTCCTCTGCTGCGATGGTGCTGTTCGTAGCGTCCGCTTCGAGCAGGCTGGCGCTGCGGCTGCGGTTCTGATCGCGCTTCGAAGGACTCTCTATGTTGTCCATTTAGCTGATGGCGGAAGAGTCGGGTGGGGGAAGGTAAGGAGTTAAGGGTGCGTCTTGCTTTGGTTTCTGCTGTTGCTGCTTTCGTTGTGTGCTGTTGTAAGCTGTTGTGTAGCAGGCGGTTGCGCTTGCTGCTGTGATGGCTGTCAGGTCTGCTGCTGCTGTTGCTGCGAGGGAGAGAGCGCGCGAATCACACGTGCACACACTGAGAATCCGCTTCTATTGTGTAGGGGAAACAGCAGCAGAAACAAAATTTCCGCAAAGCACTTTGGCTTCACAGACGTGTAAAGAAAGAAAGCAAAGGCGAGCAAGAGATCCAGTGGGCGAGCGCCGTGCACCGAGCTCCATGACTTGCACGTATTACCGATAGCGATGCCGCTGCCTCACGCGACACGGATGCACTTCCAACTTTAAAAAAAAAACATTTATGGATCTATCCGCTCAATGCGGTCCACAGGTTAGGTTTTCAAGCCATTTCACACGGTCTCTGACTTCACCGGCAGCTCGGCTTCTCGGTCTTTCTTCTTTTCTTTGCTGAAACAAGATGGTGAGTCTACGTAAGGCATGCGAACACGTGTGTGTGTGTGTGTGTGTGTGTAGTCTGTCATGATGAAACTGCCGAATGCGCGACAACAACAATCATTCAATAAACAAAACAATATATATGTATATATAGGGGCAAAGGCATCAACGTCTCTATCGAGAGGAAAGCGGTGCAGCGGTGCGTCGTCGTTTCGCGTTGGAACCCCAAAAGTGGCTGCCAGCCGAAAACCGCTGTAACAAGAAGGGTGGGGGCGAAGAAAGTGTGGTGCAAGGAACGAGAAGAACTAGGTGCTGGGGGCGTCGTTGCTCTTGTCCGGTGCTGCTGCCGTATTCGCCGTTGGAGCAGCCGCCGCGGTAGTACCTGCGGCTGCCGCTAGTGCGTTCTCACCCATCGATGGAGCTCCGCTGTCCGTACGCGGCGGTGCGGAGCATGAGCCGGCGGCGGCCGCAGCGGCGCACGCCTCCAAGACACGAATCGGCTCCAAAAACGGGTGCTGCATTGCCTCTGCGCAGCTCATCCGCTTGCGTGGGTCGTACTGCAGCAGTTTCGCGATAAAGTCACAGAAGATCTCGTAGGCGGCCTCGTCGTGCCCCCGCTGGCCAGCACGGCAGCCTCGTGGACCGCCCGTGTACACACCCAGGACTCTTTCCAGCGGAGTACCCTGACCTTCCGCACGCACTGCGTACGCCGTGGCAGACTCTGCGTCTTCTACCTGCGGCGTACGAAGAAAGAAGGGCGATCCTGGTGCGTGCCCAGGCGCGTCGGAGAAGGGATGAAGAGTAGGAGAGGGCAAAGCGGTAAAGGCCAGCAGCGGGGAGGCCGCGCGCTGTTGCTGTTGTAGCTGCTGTTGCGAGAAGAGTGCCTGCGCGGCACTGGCTCCGGAGGGCACTCCAAGAGCCGGTGGCGGCGAGCTGCCTTCCCCACCTCCGCTGTGGATGGGGCATGTGTGGTAGAGCCGTGTGCGCTTTGGGCTTGATGCGATCATGTAGTCGGGCAGAGGTCCTAGCACCATCGTGAAGTACGCGATCATGTCGGCTTCGTTGTTCCCCTGAAAGAGCGGACGACCGGTGTGCATTTCAATCAAGAAGCACCCCAGCGACCACCGATCGATGGCAGTTGTGTAACCCAGCTCCAGTATCACCTCTGGGCTGCGGTAGTAGCGCGACTGAATGTATTTCGGCATGACAACTTCCACATGAGCGCTCGCTGTAGCTGCCGCTGAGGCATCTTCTGTGGTGCCCGCTACTGCGTTGGCTGTGGGCGCCACCGTTGTTTGCTGTCTTTGCAGTGGTAAGTTAGACACCCCACCTGTAGGCGCATCTCCGCCGCTCCCTGTGAGGACTTTGTCGGGAGAGGACGCAGCTACCGCGGCCTGTGCTCGCGGGGACGTAACCGCACTACTGCCACTCGCCGCAGCTGTGGCGGTCGCACCACCTCGACGCTCGTCAACTGCGTCCCACGGAGGCCCCGCGACGGCGCTCGGCGAGGAGGCGGGCAACTGCACATGCGCCGGTGGAAGCCGCCACGTCGTCTGCTGCTGATAACATGCTGAGCCGAAGTCGATCACACGCACGCCACTCCGGCTCGGGTCACGCAGAAGCACGTTCTCGGGCTTCAAATCGCAGTGTATGATCGGCGGCTGATGCTGCTCCAGCACCAGAAGAACCTTCACTATTTGGTAAGCGAACTTGCGGGTGAGGTCGAGGCTTACGCCGTTGTGCTTTGTGAGGGTGATGAGCTTGTAGAGGCTGAAGCTGAGAGGTTCAAAGACCAACACCATGTGCCCTTTCCAGAGAAACACCTTCCGCAGCTGCACTACGAGGTTCTGCAGCGACGGGTCGTTGTTGAGGTGGGCGACCACCTGCGCCTCGAACCAGCCCTGACCCTCAAAGTACGGGCCGCTGCGGATGACCTTTACAGCCACCGGTTCGTTGTACTTTCGGTCAATGCAGTGCAGCACCTTGCCGAAGCTACCCTGGCCGATCAGCTCCTTAAACGCATAGCGGTCTGCAATCACTTCGCCCTCGCAGGGCACGTAATGCCCAGACGTGTCCTCGTACTTGCGCGCCGCGTACTTCGCAGGGGCCGCCAGCAACTTATGACGCTCTTGATAGAAGATCTCGTTGATGGCTTGGTAGACCGCCATGATGTTCTGCGATAGAACGACGGTTGGCCGCTCCTCGCCGCGAGGGCGAGTGCACCGCACGCCACCACTACCACCGACAGCAGCAGCAGCGTTGCTGATTGCTGCGTGCGGAGGAGAAGTGGACGGCAGCTCTGAAGCTCCGTGACTCGCCTCGACTTCCACAACGGCACTGTTACTTTCGATTGGAGGCGGGGGCGGTAGGTCCAGCGCGGATGACGATGACGCGATGCGGGAATGCATGCCTGAGTTGCTGATGCTGTGATTTCCACTCCCACTACCACCACCACCGCCGCTACCGCGAAGTCGTCCCTGCTGCGACCGCGAGGACGACTGCTGCCGTTGCTGCTGCTGCCGACGGGGTGTATGAAGGGGATCCCCTTGCACGCCATGGCCGCCACTGCGCCCTCGCTGGTGATCACCGGGATATGCCCCGCCACCGCGACCACCGCGACCACTGCAGTGATGATTTCCGCCACGCCAGTGCGAGTACCCGCTGACAGGCTGTCCGTCACCCCCACTCGTACCTACGCCCACCGGCATGCTCACCATGAAGGCTGGCGCTGCATCTTCCGTGGGCTTGCTGGCGTTGGGATTACTACTTAGTGGTGCGTTCGGTGATGACGGGCCGCGAGCGTACGTACGCTGTTGCGTGGGTGGCTGCTTAGAGGGCCGGCAGTAACCACCAGAGTGAGGCTGGTTGTAGGGCGCTGTGCTACCCATCGATCTATACCCAGCCGGACTGCCCGCTGCTGCCGTATTGGTGACCATGGACATTGCTGTGGGGTCTTCGTACTTCGGCGTGCCGCCCGCATAAGAGATGGAGGAAGAGGTGTTTGCTCTTGACTCACCTCCAAAGCCGAAAGTTAACGTCACCGCTGATGTTGCCGCCCCAGTGTGTGAGCTTGCGGAGCTGTGGGGAGCTGGTAAGCCACTTGTTGATCGTAGAGGCGGTGGTGATGAAGATGCGGAGGGCGGTGGCTGCGACTGTGGCTGCTGCTGTTGACGACTTGCGTTGGCCCCACTGCCACTTGCCGAGGCTGCCGTGCTGGACAGCCAATGCACGTTGAATCGATCAGAGTTCATGAATGCTACCTCCACGCGTTTTCCCCTCTGCGTTAGTGCTACGACCTGAGACGATCCGCACCGATGTTCCTCCCCTCTCTCGTTCCAATGAAATCGCGAGAGAGAGAGAGAGAGAGGTGATGAAACCGTAACGAGAAAGCAGAAGCAACGCCACCAAGTGAAGTGTAGCTCTAATAATAATAAAAAAGAAGATATGTATGCCGAGAGTGATCACGTAGTAGTCGTACTTTGAAACGAGATCGTACAGTTACGGGTGAGCGTGCGTGTGTGTATCTATCATGAATTATTTATGCAGACGCGATAGGCAAGAGGCTCTATGACGGCTGAAACGAAGATAGAGAGGGGGTGGGGCGGGAATCCAGCATACGCGTGAAAAGCATAGCGATCACCGATGATATGAATGCAACTCACCCGCCTCCTCGTTTTGTTGCTGTGGTTCACGTGTATATACAAGATGCACCAACCCACGCAAGCAACAACAACAACAACAACAACAACAAAATAAGAATAGAAAGCAGCAGAGGCGCTCTGTACGGCACCAACGCAAATTTTCAGAAGACAAACAAACAAAACAAAGCAAATGAAGGACAAAAACGCAGGTCCTCGCTTAGTTCGGCTATCAAATCTTTAAAGTAATAAGAGGAATCTGATGCGAGGAGCACTGAGTGCTTTCGTTGTGGCGGTGCAGGAAAGAAAAGAATAACAATAACAATAATAAAATGAGGGGGCAGTGAACCATGCATAACACGTATATATGTATCGATGTGTGTGTATGGGGAAGGGTGGAGGAGGAGGGGGGGGGGAGGGCGGTCACACACACATGCAAATACGCGTAGCAGATCAGGGGGCGGGTGTGTCACTTCCTTCGTTTGCAGGAAGGGATGCCGCCCTACTTTTGTAATAAGAACAGCAGTACCGATAACACAGACAAACAAACATCTAGTATAGTGTGTGTGCGTGTGTGGGTGGGCGTGTAAAACACGCCTCTCGCGGCGCAGCTCAATTTAGAAACAAATGAAAAGCGCAAAGGAGTGGGGCTCTCTGGGTTCAACATGTAAAGACAGAGATTTTTATTTTCAGTATTCTTTTAGGAGACGGGCGGACGGACAGTGGTGGAGGGGAGGGAGAGCTGTGAAGGACCTCACCGTTTGCGTCCACTGTGTGTGTGTGTGTGTGTGTGTGTGCACGTGCAGGGCCGACGGAGTAGTTCACGCATGCTCAGCATTGGAGCAGAGAGAGAGAGACGGGGGGAGGGAGGGGGGGGGTGAACGGGGGTAAGGGCTATCCAAAAAAAAAAAAGAAGTGAGTAAGGAGGTCTACGTGCGCTTCGCCGGCAAGGCAAACGCAAATAGATTCACCACCAGACAGACAGCTCAACGTGCCTATTGCGTATTGGATCCGAGAGGGAGTGAAATGGGGCCCGTGAGGGAGCCCTTTCAAAGCTGCCGTGCCACGAGCTCCACTCTCCCCTTATGACTACCCGTACACGCACCCATACAAAGAAATGCATATCGTTACTTATGAACAAGGAGTAAAACCAGCAGAAAGACGGGGATATTCACATACGCAGCCGCGCAAGTGCATGAGCAACGTGGACCCACAGATGTGAACATTCGAGTTCCACGGCAACCGCTCATGAATGCCTGGCAGGCGTGAAGTGATCATAAATAGCAATAGAAATATGAAAAGAGTCAATAATAATATTAATAGCAATAATAATAACGGCTGATACATGCAGAGTGCAGCACAACAACAATATAAGCATGAACGAATGCCGTGACGGCAATACGAAGGAGGCACGCTGCAACGGGAGAAGAGAAACACAAAAGTAACGGCTGCCATATGGCAGCGGAGCGGCACTGCGCGCTCTACTCACGTCGCCTTTTCGCGGCCATGGCGGCAATCTCCGCGCGATAGGCTTGCCGCTTCTCTTCCCGCTCCGCCGCCTCCTTGGCCTTCTTTTCCTCTAGCGCGTTCAGCAGACTAAACTTCTTTTGCTGTTCTCTCATTGCATCCGCCACACGTGTCTGCGAGGACAACCGCCGTATCATCTCCTCCGCCTTCCTCCGCGCCAGTCGGTGCGCCACACGATCGTTGCCCGCCACGACGACGTCTTGGTGATCCACCAAGTCGCGTAGAAGCTGCGTCTCGCTCGACTCCTTGCCGTGGCCTTTCTTTGACCTTTCACCGTGGCTGAGATCGGCTGCAGGGCTCGCGAGTGTGTCGTCCTTGCAATCGTCGCCTTCATCTTTTATAGGGATCAGCAAGCCAAAGTCGCGCTCACCCCTCGGCTCCCTCTGCGGCGCTGCCTCCTGCATCATTGCCACCGCCACGCCAACACCCCCTTCGCCGTCATTCCTCTCCAGGACCTCGCCCGCACTGGCATTTGCTGAGGAAAGGCTGCTGCTGCTGCTATCATCATCACTGTTATCATCGGCTCCAGTCGCGGCGATATCGTAGTCTCCAAGAGACTCGCCCGCCGCTGGAAGATAGCTCGAAGCGGGGGCGCCCGCGTTCGCCTTCGCCGATGCCGAGTTGTGAAGGTGGTGGGCGGTGAGCAAATACCTCTTGTCCATCGGCACCCGCGGCTCGTACTCGGAGCCCAACAAGAAATTCTCCATGAAGCTGTCCTGCACGTGGAAGAACCGCTGTAGCTCGGGGTCCTTCAGGACTTTATCCGTCACATACATCTTGGCCAGCTGCCGACGCAGAATGGCCTCTTCGACGCTGCCGCTCGTGATGAGCCGGTAGACGCACACCTCGCGCCGCTGGCCGATGCGCCACGCGCGTTCTCGGGCCTGCACATCGGTGATCGGGTTCCAGTCCGGGTCGAAGATCACCACGCGGTCCGCACCGATCAAGTTAACGCCGATGCCGCCGACGCGCGTCGTGAGCAAGGCCACGAAAATCGTCTCGTCCTCGTTAAAGCGGTCCATCAGCTCCTGCCGGTGGTGCCCGTTGGTGGCGCCATCCATGCGGATGTAGGTGTAGCCCTGCTGCTCACAGGCGTTCTCAATGATGTCGAGCATCATGCGTGTCTGAGAGAAGACCAACACTCGGTGCTCAAACGCCTTCCACTCCTTCAGCATCATCAGCAGCGCGTTCAGCTTCCCGCTGCCGAGGAGATTCACGGGGTTGTTGCTGCGGAATGAGTGGTGTTTGCCGGGACGCGGCGGGCCACGCCCCGCCACCGCCGCCGCGCTGCTTCGGTTCAATAGCATGCGGTCCTCTTCATCCGCCCCTTTCTGCACCGTGTAAATATCAGAGTGATTGCAGATCTGCCGAAGTTGATTCATTAGCCGAAACGACTCCAATCGCACACCGCTGTTGAGGCGTCGGGTGGCCATGTTCAGCCGCGCGCCGGCGACGTGCAGTGAGCCCGTGCTGTCGCGGCCGTCCCGATCCAAGCCGCCGTTTCTCGAGCCGTACATGACGGTCTGCGCAAAGAGTCGCTGCACGACAGGTGAAGAAAGCACCTGCACGTACTGTTCTAGCTGCTGATCCGTCAGCGGCACCCGCAGCACCCGCTCGTACTTTGGCGGCAGCTTCGTGTTCACTTGACGCTTTAGGCGCCGCAAGAGGTACGGGGCGATGTGGGCCTGCAGCGTCTTGGCGCACTCCACCGCGGTAGCCAGCGCCAGCGGACTCGCCCGCACGTTGCGGCTCTGCGAGATGGGCGTCTCAAACTCGTCAATGAACCGGTTCATCGTGCCAAGCAATCCCGGACGCACAAAGTCAAACAGACACCACAGTTCCTTCAGTGAGTTCTGGATGGGACTGCCGCTGAGGATCAGCCGATGCGGTGTCGTGAAGGACTTCGCTGCGAGTGTGACGCCAGCTTCAGGGTTGCTGATTTTGTGACCTTCATCGAGAATTACGTACTGAAAGCCGGTGCGCTGGAGCAGCGCGCAGTGTGCCCGCATCGCCGAAAACGTTGTCACCACCACCGCAGGCGTGCCCTGCACTGAGTGCAGCAGCGATTCACGAGTCGTCTCACTCCCGCTGCTGTCGTGCATGACGCAGGACCGCATGTACGGGGCCCAGCGATGCAGCTCAGCCAGCCACTGCCGAAGCACCGTCATGGGCGCTACGATGAGCACGGGACCACGCAACATGCAGGAGTGGTGCAGAGCGTTCAGCATGGCAGCTACTTGGATTGTTTTGCCTAGCCCCATTTCGTCGCCAAGGATGCCGCCAGAGCGACGGGCGTGCAGCGAGAGCAGCCAGAGCAGGCCTTCCTGCTGGTAGTCCAGCAAACGGTTGTAGATGTTGACGTCCATGCGTACGCCTGGCATGAGATCGATTTCCTCCATCTCCACCACCAAGTCTTCACCGTTCGCATGGGTCGATGGAGAAGGGAGGCTTGACTGGGATGTGGGCTGCGACAGATGCAGCGGTGTTGTGGCCCGGTTGCTGCTGCTTCCCCTTCCTTCTTTGTAGAGCTGGGCTGCGGCGCGGTGCATGGTGGCCTCCACTGCTGCGTCATCGTCGTCTTCCATCAATGCATCTACGTCGATGACGGAGTCCTCTCCGTCGTCCTCGCGCTTCACTCCTTCTTCATCCCCGTTGACTTGCAGCAGAATCTCGTTGCCGATGCTGCCATGTGCAGCGGACTCGGCCCCAGGTTCCGGCTTCACACGTGTACGACCCTTCATCATGACCTGGTTGCCAGAGTCGGCGTCTGCGAGGGCCTCGGTCTTCATCTCCGTAGCCACCACCGCGGCCATCGCCGACGCGCTGGGCTTGATATTGGATGCCGTTGAGGAGGTCGCCGACAAGGTAGTGGCAGCCATCCGGCGCTGCTGGTTTGCCACCGCCTCCAAGCGTTGGCGCTTGGCCATACGCTCCAGGTAATGCTCTAAGTCTGAGTCGTCCTGATAGCGTCGCTGCTTTGACCGGATGTCCGCGCGCGTCACCTGCACGCGATTGAGCGAAGGCAGCACTTCACCACCGCTGTAGTCGCTCTGTGTGACGCCACGCAGGTGGGTGGGCACCCGGTAAAGCACTCGCGTGGTGGTTGGTGCTTGCGTGGAAGATGAGGAGCCTTTGCCAGCGACGTGACTGCTGCTGCCGCTGTCGCCCCCTGCGCGTGAAGCGGCAGATGCGGTGTTGGCCAAATCAGCAGATCCGTTGACTGCCCGTCTCGCGCCGTTGCTGTTGCTGCTGTGTGAGGCGGACGCTGAGTGGGCAGCAGAACGTGGCGCCGTTGCAGCAAACCGATCCGCCTCTGCCTGCTCCCTCTCCCTCTGCTTCGCCTCCTCAAGGCGAGCGGCTTGGCGTCGATTTACCTCGTTTTGGGTCTGGCGCACCGCCGCATCGAACCTCTTCAGTTCCCGTTGCGCAGCGCTGAGCTGAAATTTAATGTCCGATATGCGTCTCACGGAAGTGCTGGGGGAGGAGGTGGGGTCCGCTGCGCGAGGCGACGACGGCAGCGCCACGGACTCCTGCGCGGCTGCGAATTGCGCGTCGCTCAGCTCCATTTCCAGCTCACTCACGTGATGCTCCGCCTTTTCGAGGTCACGGTAGGCCCGCGCAAGCTTCTCCTCGTCTTCCATCGCGCCGCGAGAAGAGTTGGCGACAACACGGGCCGCCACCTCTATCCGCATTTCTTCTTCATCTTGGAAGGCGCCGTAGTGCTGCAGGGTTGCGAGGTCGTCTGCCATGGCTGCCACCAGTGAACCCAGCTTGGGTCTTCAGCGCACGTCTTTCAGAATATATATATGTGTGTATGTGTGTATCTTAATCGAGTTGGAATGTTTCCCCCATCGCGTCACATCGCTTCTACGCACCCTCACGCACGCACTCCATGAGCAGATCGCATCAAGAAGGAGAAGAGGGGTTGTTGTGAAACTTATCATAGCATCGTTTGACACAAGCCATAGCAAATGCGATAAACTAGCGCACAAGGCCTGCGCAGTATCTTTCTCTCTCTCTCTCTCTCTATATATATATATATATATATAGTAGAGGGTAGGTACTGTCATGCACTTATCATTTCCTCTGGCGCAGGCCACCCATTTCACATGGTTGTCCTCATCGCTTTTCTTTCTTTTGGGGGGTGGGGCGGGGGGTGGGACCTTCTTCGAGGAAAAATGAATCAGAAGTAAATCTCAAAAAGCAAAAAAATGGAGCAATCGCCGGCAGACCCACCGGTGCGTGCGCGAGGGCCTCCACAGAGGAGGCGTAAATCCAATCGGAAAGGAGGAAGGGCAAGAGAGAAGGGGGGGCCGGCGCCAGCGTCGCTCTGCATCCTCAACGAGGAGAAGCGGATTGCCCGACGCTGACACGTGAAACACCACCTTAAGCAAAGTTCGACAATGAAAGGCAGTGAACAGCACCGCGCTAAAACAATTGAAAGAAAACCTTATATATATATGTGCATGCGTGTAAGGATAGCAACTGTGTGCTTTGAGATGAGGCTACAGTACTATATGGAGCTGCATATTGGGCTGGGTGGGTATACACGTCATACTCCACATCAAGACGAGCGAACCCACACCAACAAAAAGCAGAAAGCAATAAAAACAAAAACGATGTGTGGCAATGGAGTGCCTGAGCTGAACCGAATTTTTTTGTTTCTCCCTCGTGCCCCCTCTAATCCTCTGAAAGGCTGTGACGTGGCGTGGCGGGTAGGGTGGGGGTGGGGTGGGAGGAGAGAAGCGATAGTGCACGAGTGGAGGGTCATCACAGAGAACCAACTGTCAGCTCACCATCGCGTCGCGGCGCACCCTCAGCGAACTCTAAATCCGCCTCTCATTTTCCTTTGAGGGCCTCTGCCGCTGCGTCGCTCGACTTCTTAGGCGCCTTCGGGATCGGGTTGGCCTCGAAGCTGATCTTGAAGCCGTTCGGCTCGCCCTCGATGAACATCTCCGTCGATACGGGCGCCACCGTCACCTCACATATCATTTCACCCGTTTCGTTGTTCTTCGTCATCTTCGTGTTGCCGATCGCCTCGAGCTTGCTGTCCTTGCCGAAGGACACCTTCACCACCATGTTGTAGTTGGTGGTGTCGTTGTAGAACGCCCACTTGTGCTCGTCGTTGTTCACGATGCGGAAGAGCAGACCGTTGCCGTTGTCCTTGAAGCACTTGACGACGGTGTCGCCGGTGTAGGCGGGCTGGCCGTTTTCGTAGCTGATTTCAGACATGATGAGGGGAATCGGAGTCGAAAGCTCGGGGCTGGTGGGTTGAGGGTAATGGAATTTTGAAGAATAGCGTTAAGGGGTGGTGGTGGTGGCTTTGATGAACCGGGAGGTGAAGAAAGCACAGACTAGAGCAGGGCACACATCGTAGTGGAGAACAAGTGTGTGTGTGTGTGTGTGTGTGTGTAGCACAGCGTGGTGCGTTGGGTGGGCATCGATATACGGAGGCGCCGGCGGGGGGAGGGAGTGGGTGAGTGGGTTGAGATAAGAAGAAGCAGTGAGAAGAGAATGAAGGATTAAAAAAAAAAAAAATGGGTGTGGTGGTACACGACAGCCGGAAAGGGCGGCGCCTGCTTGCACAAAACAATGGGCCCTGTTCTAGAGCTTTTTGGCTATATGCATCTGGTGAGACGCATGCAGGTGTGTGGACGAGGTCTCTCCCCCCCTGATAAGAGTAGGACGACGCCCGCCTCGAGCAGCTGCTTTCGCTTGTTTGTTTGTTTGTTTGTGGGAGTCACTTGCGTCTTTGCCGACGGCTGTTCCGCACTGCCTTCTCCGCTCACTCTCTCTCTATGCACCGGGGGCAGGAGAGCAGAGCGGAGCGAAGAACCTCGAAAAGTTTTGAGCACCAAAGAAAGAGAGAGAAAACACGACTGGAAAAGATTTTGGGTACAGCATTGGACAACAGCGGCGATCACGTAGTCAACAACGTTCGCTCGTTCAAGGCTCCAAAAGCTACCGCATTGGTTCCGTTGCTGATTCGGTAGAGAAGAAATGATAAAGTAATAATAATAAAAGAAGTGAGGAGTTCGCAAGATGTGCTGCTTCGTCGTGACGTGCCACAATGCGGCTCCCGTCTCACCCGCTAGTCCTCGCCTGGGCTGTGAAAGAGACATCAGCAACATGCAACTAATAACAATCAAGTTGGATCGCGGCGGAAGGGTGCTGAGCGCGAGACAATGGCGTTCTTCTCCTGTTCAGCGGCAAAGGCTCCATCGCTTGTAGTGTCTTGCGCGCATTTGATGGCTTCAGTAGCGAGAGCCGGTATTAACACTTTTGAATGACTTCAACGACGCAGGTGATGTCGTGGTGCGGGGCGCCTGTTGGCATCGAAACAGCGTTTGCGTGCTGTCTGGACATGCACACTCAAGATAACATTCCTCAGCGGAGGGCTTCGACGACAGCGATATCGCAACACAAAATGCGCTACTGCGGTCACTCGATGTTGCGGTGGCGGGCTTCCATCTCGGCGTTGCTCTGGCCCAGCTCCTTTTCCAACATCATGACGATCACATCAAAGAGCAGGAAAAGGTGCTGCTCGAAAAGATTGCCCATGGGCTGGTCAGAGTTTACAACGTCATTGCACGTGCCGCGGTACACCATCGCAGGAATGAACAGCGTGTGCTGCACGTCCTTCGGGCAACGGATAGGGTCGCCGGTGATCATGGCAATGTCTGCACCAGTGGCCTTTGCCTGTTCGTACACGTACATAATGTTGCCGATTGCACCAGAGCCGTTCACGCAGATGAAGAGGTCGCCCGAGTGCATGCCGGGGGTGGTGTCGTCCCATAGCCAGTGCGTCCTCTTGCCGAGGTGCGCCAGTCGCATTGCGAAGGAGCGCGCGGCGATGCCCTCACGGCCACAGCCGACCACCATGATGCTGCCACTGCAGTCTTTGATTGCGTTCATGAGTTCGCGCATTTGGACCAGGTCCTGCTGTGCAAACACCGCCTCGTGCTCGCGCAGCATCATCGTGTAGAGGTTTTTGTAAGTTTCTTCCATCGTGCGTGTGTGTGTGTGTGTGTGAGCGCGCGTGTATAGGGAAGCTTAGGGCTTCTACGGATTGCAGGAGCGGTACGGGTATCGATGACGTTGGGCGCCTCTCCGATTGCGCTGTGTGCAACGTACATCCAAGAAGAAAACAACAGCAACAACAACAAAGAAGGAGGGGAGGGGAGGGGTAGGCTCAGGCTACAAGAAACAATGGCAACAGTCTCTCATTTCTTGTTGTTGAGGGGGTGTTGGGCAACGCCACCTGTGAGCCCCCTTCCACGCGCGGCGTGCGCGTGCGATACTAAGCAGTGCGTGCATTTGGCATTGATTTATGCTGCTAGCACTTCAGCGGGGGCCGCATTGATGGCAGAATTGCTTCCACCGTTGCCTTCCCTTCCTTTTGAAGAGCTTGAGATGCTTCGCTTTCCCATTTCAGTTGTCTTTGTTGCTGCGGTTCCCCGCCCCCATTCCCAAGCATAGCGCCGCCCACGTATCGGTCACACGCTGCTTCCCGCGTGGGCTTCAGGAAATTCGTTTTGTACGTGCGCGATTGTAGAAGAGGGGGGGGGGCTGCAGGAGGGGAAAGCCATCTCTGGGCCTCTGCAATGACCCAGCAAGCTGTACAACTTCCGGTGTGTACCCCCCTCCCCTCTACACGTCTCTTCTTGATTCGATCGTCTCTCGCAGCTCAGGAGAGAGCTCTGACAGCAGCATCGCCCGATCTGCCTTCTTCACTGCCTCTAACTCTTCGGCCGTCATCGAAGATCCCAGCGCGTCGTCGCTCGCCGACCAGTTCTCCGGCATGGGCGGCGGCTCCAGCAGCAAGATGCGCGCCATGTGCTTGAGATCCTTCATCACATCCTTGTAGACCACAACGAAGTACTGCGGGTAGCGCTCCACGAAGGTGACCAGGTGACGGTGCCGCAGGCGTACCGTCTCCCGTGCACCGTAGGGAAGATTTCCGTAGATCGTCACGGCGTGCTTTGATTGCCCGTGCGGCAGCTGAGCTGCAATGAGGTGTAGAAGTTCTTCATCTGTGTAGGAGGCGCGGAGTCGGCCATCGGGCAGCGGCAGGCCCGGCCGCATCACCCGCAAGTGGTTCTTGCGGCGGTACTCGAAGAGCTGCACCTTGGAAGGGGCATTACGGAAGAGGGCGACGTAGTCATTTGGCAGAAAGTCACGCATGGACATGGGAAGCGCCGCAAGCAGCGCTTTCAGGGAGACGTGGCGGGTCGGTGGCAGGTAGCGAAGGATGGCGTCAAGCAGCACCGCCGGGTCGCTGAACGGCGAGTTGGGGTTTGCAGTGGCGGCCAGCCGGCGGCGCGCTTTTCGTGTATTTGAGCGTGCGCGCTTCGCCTCGAGCGTCTCGAGACGCTCCTCCAAAGGGACACGGTGCTGGTCGCGTAGCTGCGCCTCGTCCTCGAGCTGCACCGCGAGGTCGCGAGAGGCCAGCCACCCCGGGAAGCCGTCCGCGTCGAGCAGCGCCTCCTCGTGGGTGATACCACTGAAGTTGACGTCCCGCAGCGCATCCGTGTGAAGGTCGGAGGAGGCGCCGCTTTCTCCGGCATGTTGCTGCGAATCGTCGGCGCTGTTGTGCTGAAACGGCAATGAGGCGCTGGTGATGAAGCCGGTGCCGGGCCGCGGTAGCGACGACAGTGAAGTTCCACTGTCCGTGCCATCCGCATGGCGGCCGTACGCAGGTGTGTCTCCTGCCGCGGTGGCTGCCAAAGAAGAAGTCTGGGCAGGACTGGCCACGCCCTGTGCAGCAGTTGCACGCTGTGTGCCCCCTTCATCCTCTTTCTCCTCGGCTTTCTGGTTGCTTGCCTCGTACAACGTCGCCGGTGAAGTAAAGACGGAAAGGCGAAAGACGCTTGCGTGTTGAAAGAGAAAGCGGCGCAGAGTGCCGAAGTACGCGATGATGTGGCGCTTCGTGTAGTCGCTCAGCGAAAGCTCCGCGTCGTTCTCCAGCTCCTCCACGTATACCGCCCCGCGCTTTGCCACCCGGGCGCGCAGCTCCGCTAGCACGCGCGGCAGCGGCGTCGTTTCCTCACGCAGCGACCGGATTGGTGGGCAGCACAGCGAGACGCCGCCCCCGTTCTGCGACGTGAACTGCACACGCTGCTGCTGCTGGGCAAAGTAGAGAAGGGTGAGCTGCTGCCGCAGCGGTAGCAGCTTCTCTTGCACGGCGGCGGGGGCGTGCTGGACCAGATCGTATAACGATACCCACTGGAAGGGACGCGCAAAGCGCGGGAGGAAGGCGTGGAGGAGGTAGGGGTCCGGCTTAAAGGAGGCGATGTAACGGCGCAACTTCATCTCCGTCTCCGTGCTACCCGCGTGACTGCTGCTGGGATGCTCCTGCTGCGGCGCGGCCTTCTCCGCGATCACATCGTGCGGCTCCACGGTGTCGAAGCACCCTTGCTGGGTGTGGAGCATGTCTTTGGAGAATCCCTCACCGCGCTTGCCACCGTGAAAGCGTATAAACGACTTCCCGCCCACCTGCACCGTCTCGACTGCGCCCGTCTCGCTGAAAATGGCACGCACGTGTGCGGCGTTGTAGCCGGCCGGCAGCTGCGGCAGGAGGGCGTCCATTGGCACGAAGAAGGTCGGGAGCAGCGCCTCAATTTGAAGTGGGGTGAAGGTGTTCGTGGACGGTACAACGACAGCTGGGGCGCCCTTTCCCTGTGCCGGTGATGGGGATGCCGCGTTGGTAGTCGCTGCGGCACTGGCCGTTAAGTCTGGCGGCGGCGGCGGCGGCGTGAAGTCGTCGCCGAAGTACGGTATGTACAAGCCGATGAGGGCTTCTGCAGATTTGACGCTACGCAGCCGGAGTGTCTTCGAGAGGAGCTTGCTTCGTTGCTGCACTTGGCGCTCCCGTCTGCTCAACGCGTTCTCACTCGTGGGCATGAGAGGACAGCAGTAGTCTTCGGGGACCACCACATCTACCGCGTCCAGCACGGCATCACCGCCGCTTGCAGTTGGTGCATTGGACGATGAATGCTCTGCTGACCCGGGTTGTCGTGCCTGTTTACTACTTGTTGCCTTCCTCGACGCCGGTGGATCAGCGTCATGGAGGGCAGCCTGCAGCTCGAACAACTCTTGCGCTGTCAGGGGCTCATAGGCGTTGCTAAACACCAGCCCCGCCTCTAGCGCTGACGACGCCACCGTGGCGAACATAAGGTCGACGGAGAGATACACGCCGTACCGGCCACCGCCACGGTACACTTCCCCCACCTCCTCCGCTTCATTTGCCGCATGGCAGCCCTCCTCAGCGCTACGATTACCCCTCAAGCCGCCACCATCTAAACGCTCCAGGGCCATGGCCAACATCAGTCCCTTGAAAGAGCCGTAAGAGTTGCGGATGCGGCGCAGGCGGCCCTCGTTGACCGAGAAACATGGAGGCGCACTTGCAGACACAGAAGACCCCATAGAGACCTTCCCCTTAAACGCGCCAGCTGAGCTGCGCGACCGGTGCCGTTGCAGTTGCTGTGGCTTCTCATCGCCGTCTACCTGACTCTCGGCATCACTGAAAGGAGGCCCCCATGTCGGCTGAGTAGCCTCATACTGAAGAACAAGCGCTTGCACTGCGGATGTTGTTGCGTAGAGAGGCGCTCGCGGGATACACTCTAGCACCATCGCCTTCAGGGCTTCGTCGCTTCCAGAGAACGCTGGTGAAGCGCGCAGTGGTTCCGCTGTGGTGCACCACGGCCTCGCTGATGTGCGCAGCGACGCGTACGCGCCACTACAGTTACTGAAGCCGACGTGGCGCAGCATCGCGTGGGACACAGAAAGTGTGCTGTCGGACTGCAGCTGGCGTAGAACCCCAGGCGTCAGACGCTTGGCGGACAACGCATGACGTCCCTTGCTGCTTATCTTGAGTACATGCTCGTGTTCGTGTTGCTCGAGACCCGCTGGTCGAGTGCTGAAGGTAGCCACATCTGCTGCTGCGGTGATACTACCGTTGGCGGGGAGCAATAGCAAAAAGGGAGGCAGTGTTACGCTTGTCAGGCGCAGCAAACGCATTGGAGGCGCTTCTGCAGCAAGCGCGTAGCAACTCCGCAGCTGACGCTTTGTATTCTTCTCGTTACAAGAGTGCTTCCTTCGTCTAAGAGAGGGCAGACAATCGTTATCGTGATGCAGAGGATGAAGGGAGGCGAGTGCGAAGTGATTCTCCCCATACGAATCCACTTGAGCGGATGGGGTTGTAGGAGGAGGGAGGAGGGAGGAGGGTGGGTCAAGAGACGAGAGCCCAGAGCCCAGAGCCCAGAGCCATCAGCGCGCCTTCTTGAAAGTACACTTGTTTATCTCCATATTTCGTATCCTGCTTTCTTTCTTTATTAAATAAGTTCAGCAGAAGTAACAACCACAGCAGGGCCACACGTGACGCGCCCCACAACGCATCCAACGAGTTCACCATATTCGTGGCGCACTGCGTACGTGTGCCCGTTGCTCTAAGGATGCTGCTCATCCCTATCTTTTCTCATTTACTGAAGCACCCTTACAATGAAGTCGTCGGGTCACCAGCCGCAGCACCGCCACCGCCAGCGTTCTTCTCCGCCTCTTTGCAGTCCTGCTCTACCTTCCTTAAACTCCCCACGATGTGCTCTAAGCGGGCCATGTAACGCTGCAGATAGATGCCTTGAGTATAGGCCACCCGTATCTCCGCAATGAGCGACTGCGCCATCGCGTTCACCTCCATCATGGCCGATGTGTCGTCGTACAGGTAGCGCTCCAGCTCCTGCTCAACCTCACGGTGCACCCGGGGGAGAGTGGGGGGCAGTGACAGGAGCACTGCCTCACCGGTGTGACTCACAACACGGTTGCATACTGCTGACGTGCCTACCTTGCGCAGCTCCTGGTAGTCTTCTTCTGTTAGAATCGGCTGGTAGAGATCTTCCTCAGTTCTACTGGCGCCACTGGCTGGTTCAGCATTGACGGCGGAAGCGGTGGAAGGATTGGAGAGGACTGTAGCGTCATTGTGGAGCGATGCTCCGTCGCTGGCGTCCCTTCCGCCACCCTCATCGGCGTCCACAGCAGCACCCGAACCCGCTGTTTCACGCTGTTTGCACCGCTGCTGGCGTAGCGCTCCGTGGACGTCCACGAGCACCACCTCATTTTCGCCCAGGGGGTCGGCTAGAGAGTGCGGCAGTGCCGGCGGAGCCGGAAGCAGCCAGCCCGCCTGTGCCGCAACGCGCAGTCGGGTGCAGCGGAAAGGAATTACGTCAGTGATGTACTCCTGAAGCGCGCGATAGGTCGGATCGGAGTTGAGGTGCGAAGGCTGAGACTTTGAATTCGGGGAGGACGACGGCATGGATATGCTCCGTCCACGCCTACCACCACGACGCGGTGGCTGTTGGGAAGCCCTTTCAGCGTTGCTAGCACTTTCTTCGTCGACGCCCTCACTCAGCTCGTCTTGCTTTTGCAAAAGGTGCGCGGCTTCGCCACCGCTGTCCACGTCCTCGCCGTCATGTTCGCTGTCTTCGCTGGACACGCCTTCATCTCTGTCCACTTCCTCGTTTTCTTCAGAGTCCTCCGACTTGCTCTTTGCGGTCACAGAGGACTCGCTGCTACCGTGGCCGAGCCCACCGTCTGCTCCCTCTTCCTCATCGTCCGTCTCGCTGACTTCTTTGGCGCGCGCTGCTATCGCCGCCGGCTCTTCCGAGTGCTGCTTCCTGGCAACGGAAGAGGACGCTGCTGGTCCTACCGTTGCTGCCCTGTCGCTCTCCCCGCCTTCCCCCTTCATCCGCTTGGTAGCAATGCGTGGTGCATCGACACGGCTACCATCGGCCGCGGGGGTGCTCGAGCGGTGCCGCTTGCCTCGACTAGTTGGACAGTGCCGTTGCTGTGCGCCTGAGGGCAACCGCGAAGTTGAGGTGCCGAGCACCTCTATCGCTGCCTTGCGCAACACTGCTTCTGCCGCTTTCCATGCTGCTGGATCGACATTGAGAAGCGGCTGCAGCTGCACCGTGAAGGCGTCACGCGGAGGGGTACCGCTGATACGCACTTCTTCGTTTGCCTTCCCTTGGGTGGCATTCCGCTTTGCTGCTTCGTGGCCCGGCCCTCCTTCTTCGACCGCCTCCACTCTGTCTCTGTCGTCAAACACAGACGCTGCACGCTGCAGTGCCTGTGCGGCACTTGTGGCTAATGCCAAATACGTCGCCACGGCTTGCTGATAGGGCACGTTGGCAGCTCCCTCACAGCACAGAAGCTCTGCCAACACAGCGCGTCGTTGCCGCTCCGCTGTGTACATGTACCACGGATGGGGGGTCGTGCATGCGGCCAGTCGCTGCTGAGGCGTAAGGTCAGTAGAGGGATCTTGGAGAGCATGCAGAGAGGAAACACTAGAGAGGGTGTCCGCGAACCCACCCGCGCTCACCACATTGGCGGCCCGCTTTGATGCTTCCTCCTTGCGGGGGTCAATGGGTGGCGGAGAGGGTTGCGAAGGCAACGGCAGCTGCGGTAGCAGTGGCGCGGTGCCCACGGCCTCCACGTTGCTTGTACGGTTTTCGCCTTCACCGTCGTCCTTCACGGCGTGCAGCAGCGCATAGCGACCGAAAGAGGCGATAAAGGGGGTGTGCGTCTTTGCAGAGGCGCCGCTCGCGGAGGATGCCGCCACCGCCGCGGCGGTGGCCGGTGCGCGTGCACCGCTGCCCTGCGGTTGCTGATGCCCCTGTTGCGTGAGAACGGCACGCAAGAGGCGCTGTTGGCGCTGCTGTAGCACACCGGAGGTCACGCGGCTGTACTCTGCACAAATCTGTTCCACAGACGGTCTGCACCGCACGGTGGCCTCAGCACCCAAAGCAGCGTTGTTCCTCTCTTGCTGCGACGCCACTGACGTCGATGGCGGTAGCCTTCCCCGGCTCGAGGATGACAGGGTGAAGCTGTGTAGGGACGCCGTGTGCGGCTGCAGCGGCTGCTCCCTCCCAGTGTCCCACGCCCACCGGTCTGCCACCACCACCGGGTTGCCAAAGCGTGACCACAGCTCAAAGAGATAGCAGGAAGCTGCGTAGGTGAACGTGAAGGTCGACGGTAGAGACGGAGGAGGCGGCGGCTGTGCCAGCGCGTTGTACTCCTCTTCGGTAAATGAGAAGAACGACAGTGTGGGCGACAGGGAGAAGGACGACGCAGTAAAGTACGTGGGCAGCGAGGTTGAGCTGTAGACACTCTCTGCACAGAGCTGCAGCCCGCGTAGATAAAAATGGTGGTCTCCTGTGCTCGCCGTGATGGGGCGCTCAACTCCATTCCTTCGTTGCTGTGCCATCTCGCCTTGCACCGCTTTCAGCAGGGTGTTGGCCTGCATAAGATCATCAGACCTCTCCCATCGCTGTCTGAGGCTCCGCAGATGCGTTGGCGTGGATGCGGTAGTGCTGATGGGCTGTGCTGGATCAAGCGACCGGGTGGGCCGTCGCTCCGTTTCAATGAGGCGCCATACGTGCCGAAGCGAAGGAAAAGATGGGGAGAGTCCGCCGTGTCCATCAGACCATCCACAAGCACCGACATCAACGCCCGAAGAGCCGTCAACCTGGCCGTTCTTCATGGCCCCCCAGCGCAGCACTGTCTCCTGGAGCGCTCCTGCCGCCACCGCCGACTCGGAAGTCGCGTGAGTGCCTGACGCACTGCCCGCTTTGCCAAATAAAGCAACCGAGGCATCGGCACCGTACATATCCCCCGGCATCCGCTGCATCAACAGCGTGGATGCCATCGCCATTGACCGCGTAGGGGCGCGGAGTTTGCCTGCGTCAGTACACGGTGAGCCATCACGAAGAGCAAAGCGACGTTGCTCATGGAGGAGGTGGTGCAGCTGCGAGCGCGGACCTCGCTTTGCCGCGCCCACCTTACCGCTCGCGCTTTGGTTGCCACTGGGTCCGTCGTCTGCTACTGCGGCGGCGGCGAAGGCGGATGGCGGGGACGCAGAAGCAGACGACGACGCATGGGAGGCGAGTTCGGCAGCTAGCTGGAATGCAGTAACATCTGCCTTGCGGCCTTCCATCTGAAATGATTTAGTGTCTTCAGCCTAGCCTATGCAGTAGTCGGCTTGTGTAAAACAGATGAAGCGAGGGTGCTGGATGAACGACTTAAGGGTGGGTGTTACGCCCATGCACGCAATCATGTGCCACAGGAGGGAAAGCCAAAGTGAAGGTCCGTTAAACAACAGAACAGCAGCAGGATTATGCATTGCATCAGTATAAAGGGTAGACAGCACATCCGACTGAGGGTCGTGAGCTGTGACGTGCTGGGAGCCCCAGCTAACCGCAGCGGCGGCGGATCGACTTCACCGCAAGTTGAGGTGCATCGAGTGGACCTCTTCTCTTCATGTACGCCGCGTTTCATGTGAAGGAGGCGAGGACACCGACAATTGCATAAGGTGCATCACAGCCTCGTTCTTCAAGAGCGCCCCACAGATCATGATTTCCTCTCTCTTTCTTTCTTTCTTTCTTTTTTTGTTTTAAGTTTCCTCACTGCGCTGGAGCACACGTCAGCGACCACAAAAAAAGAGAAATGTACGTACGCCAAGGCTTAGTAAAGATAAGTGGCTGCTTGGCTTACGGAGTCTCCAGCTGCTGCTAGCGTGCGCTGAGGGGACAACACGCTTCTTGAAAACAACAGAACAAAAACAAGGAGGTAGCACCTAAAGAAAGCCGAGTAAGCAAATCACAGCATCGCCGTTAGTTGCTGCACGCACACGCGTGCAAGCGCGGCGCGAGGGATCGCGGAGGGTGTTGCGCAAGCACCACCACGAGCACATGCACCTGGAGGAAGAGAACAGTCAGCTGCGTTTATGAATTGCGGGGCCTGCTACCCTACCCTTCATGCCAAAAGACGGTGTCACATCCGAATGCAGTCGACGGCGTCTTTTCAAGAGAAATGAAAACATAGAAGAAAAGAAACCCCCCTCCCGCCCCCTCACACACACACACGCGCACTAGCAGCGGTTTCGCCTCATCTCATGCACACCCGCTAATACTTACTACAGACAAAAGAAACACGTAAAAGGAATCCGAGGGAACTCTGAAGACGTGAAGTCTGCCCTACTCCTCGCGCACGCGCTTCGCCATGCGAAGTGTGCTGCGGTGCACCAGCTGCGCCTGCACCGACAGCGAGGACGCCTCTTCCGTGTTGAGTCGATTGGGCAACAGGCGACGAACCGCGCGGCGGCTCACCCGCAAGGGACTCGACACATCACTGCCGTTATTGGCCGTCGGGCTGCTTGCTGTTGCTGCCCCCTCCGTTGCAGCAGCGGCAGCGGCCTGTATGATCGACTCAACATCCGCGTCCGTCCCACTCAGCAAATCATCGGAGCAGTCCGAGAAGGCAATCCGCTGTGCGTCGTGGTACGCCTTAAACTTCTCCACGAAGACGTCCTCGGCACCCTTCGCCGTATCGCTGTTCTCTCCAGCGCCACTGCCCGCCACCGCGTTCTTCGCCGCCCGCTTGTTTTCGTTATTCTGCGCGTCTGACGAGCCAGAGACGGACGCCTTCACGTAGTCTTCCGCCTGCTTCGCACGCTCCTTGTCATCTGTGATCCAAAGACCGCGGGACTCCAGCAAGTTGCCCTTTCGCTCCAGTCGACGCTCATTCGCAATGCCGCGTCGCCGGTTCTGCGCGTTCGTCTCGCTGTTGCGCAGCGTGATGTTGGCCAGGCGGTTCAGGTAGTAGCTGCGCTTCTCGTCGCTGATGTACTTGAAGAAGGAGTCCTCGGCGGCGCGAATCTGCGAAAGGTGCTGTGACAGCACCGAAGGTGATTCCGCGTTCTGCGAGCTGCGCACGTTGTTGCTACTGCCGTTCGTGACTGCGTCCTGCGTCAGCGTCTGCGAAAATTGCGACGGAGAAAGGAGAGACGCAGAGGCGTTTGCCCCGGACGTTGCAGTGGAGAGCGGCTCGTCTGACAGCACACGAGCGGCGAAGGTAGGTGCAGACAGCCGGTGCCGCTGTTGCTGCTGCTGTTGGCGCAGGATGCTACGGGGCAAGAAGGGTGAGAGCGGGGCCTCGTTAAGGGCCACGGTAGCGGACGGCGATGCCGGCGGGATGGAAGAAGATATGGAGCGCTGCGTCTGCGTCGCTGGGTAGTCACGACCGTTCTTCGTGGCTGGCTCGGACTGCTGCTCGGACAGTGGGTCCTGGGTGATCTCCACATGCCCCAGCAGGTTCTCCGCAGGGTTGGCCGTTGCAGCTGCACGGTGCTTCCGCTCCACCACCCGGTGTTCGTGCTCGTAGGCCACGGTGCGAACTGGAGCGGCAGCCACACCAATGCTGCTGTAACGCTGCCGAAGTGCCTTGGATAGCTCAATCTCCTCTTCGGTCCACTGATGATGGGTGAAGTGCTGCTTCTTGTATTGTCGCAGCAGCTCAACCTGACGGTGGGTAGGCACGAAGAGTCGCGGGTTTAGCGATGCTGGCGGGCCTGCCGCAACATCCGCCGTCACTGCCGTGGCGGCTTCTGGATTTGGGGGAGCAGCACTTCCCTCTGCATCAACCACTGTCACCATCGTCGTAGCTTCAGCCTTTTCTGGGCCGGCCAGCACCGGCGCCACCACAGGGGCATCACCGAGCACGCCATCTGTGTACTTCTCCGTAGGCCGCTGGTTAGCACTCGCGACGCAGTAGGCGAGCACCTCGTCGTTCTCCGGCACCGTGTTGGACAGCTGCGGCAGCATCACCAGCTCCTCTTTGACGTCAGCCGTGGATGCAGTGGATGTGGAGCACTCATGCGTATGTGGCTGCACGGGCTCAACCGCCAAACAGACCCACATCGTCTTCCCACGCCATACCATGGTCGGCGAGGCAGCAGGCGGTGCTGTACCAGCACGCTGCGCCTCTGCTATCGCGTCTTCTAACGACAGCACGCGGCGCACCCGCGACCAGGAGTAGCGCTCCGGGGCATCGCGGCGGTGGTAGCGGACGAAGAAGTTGAGAAAGGGCTGATCGCCAATGCGCTGCGGGGCGTTGTTGATCTCGCTCGCAAAGAAGACCTGATCGGCGTGCTTGTGCACGAACTTCGCGTTGAGCGTGATGGTCTGGATCTCTTCCTTGGTGAGCATCATGTTGGGAGTGAGCAGCGGCGTCTCTCTCTCTAAACAAAAGGGTCACAATTCCTCTGTATACAGTTAATAACAGTTGTATATACGTATGTATCCATATATAAGAACAGCAGTTTACAATGATGCGCCCTTTCTCTTTGCCCTTTTCGTCGTTTAGGGTACCTACGCCTGTGCTGAGTCGTCGTGAGGCACTTTAGAAAGTGATATTCTTTGGATTCAAACGTCAGCCGTATGGTCAGCTGTTACACACCTGTGTGCTTTGTGCTTAATGTATAAGAATAATGAATAGTTACTTAGTTCCTTTGCCTGCGACGGCTGCGCCATGCTTGCACCGACGAGCAGGAAACGAATGTGAGGGCGATGAGCCGTGGTGAGGAGCAGCAAGAGAGCGGTGGTGGTGGTGGATGAATTTAAAGTACGTGGTGTCAAGAAGAACTTGACGCGTGCCGCCCCCGCCTGAGCAGAGGTGAGGACAGGGGGAGGGGCGCAGGAGATGCTGCACGCGCGATAATGCGGCGGGACAAATAAAACAAAATAGAAAGAGGATACCGCGGGAGCCTCTCTTCATGGCCACTGTGGCCTCGTTCGTGTCGTCTCTAACTTATGCTCCGCACCTTGCACCACCATCTTGCCATACACGTGTGTGGCTGCCAGCCATTGTGCGTATACTCACGTAGAAAAAGAAAAAAAAGGGGGGTGAA
>LJSK01000135.1:0-23918 GCA_001299535.1 Leptomonas seymouri
ACAAACACAAACACAAACACAGGCGCAGACGCAGATGCAGACGCAGACATAAGCACAGGCACAAATACAAGCATAAATTCAGAGGCAAACATAAACGAAAGTACAAAAGAAAATATGTGAGGGGAGACACACTTATCGGAACCAGGAATATATAGAGTAGATTAGTGATAACCACAGCAAGAACTTTACGACTAATTTTTCCACGGGTCTTTGTTCAGAACAAGTAAAAGGAGATGTGCTGGAGATTTGCAAAGAAAAGCGAGGCACGAAGCCACTATTGGAGCTTCACACTCCTACTGTGGAGCAACGGAGGATACAGAGCCAAAAATTACTGCAAGGGCAAGTGCCGTCGACGTAACGCCTTCCAGACGACCCCGCTTTTACATAAACTCTCAGCCTGTTTCTTCTGGTGCTTTACGGTGGACATACTGAGAGCACTCCTGCCTCACACACTACGTTTTTCATCGGCACAGATATGTGGCGCAGGAGGCCAGCGAAGGTAGGGACAAGCCGGCTCATCTTATCCGCACACGCAGCCCTTTTCCGCTGCATGAGCGCAGCTCATTGTAGATGTGACTGAGATAAAGAGGCACACACCTGCCGACGAGGGTTGTTGCGAGGATATGGCCTGCGGCGATTGCCGGAACAGATATCATGTATATTCGCGTCTTGTGTGCCAGTTGCTGCCACCAGCAGGTTCACGATGCAGACGCCGTCCATATCACCAACCTTTACTCGTCAATAGTGAAGTTATAGCCGTTAGAGCCTGTAAGCAGAAGCTGCACAGTGCTTTCACAGACGTCTAAAGATGGTGGACCGAAACCTGCCGCATCCCATGCAGTGAAGCAGCGCAGCGGACCTCAAACAATCCAAAGACAAGTGCAAAACCTGTGCCATGTGGGCCACTGCCACCTCACGCCGAAAAACAAAAGGTATGAAGCTACTCCGGACAGCATCACCGCATGATACAGCAATCAAAAAGCTGAGGCATACGCATACTAAGCGTACGTGTGGCGGATCCCCCAGCAAAGTTTTTGTCCAGGCCAATCAACGCAGAAGGTGTCCCCCTGCGCCGCCTATACCTCACATCAAACCGGCCGCGTCACATGTGGAAGCCTATTGAAGAAGAGGACCGAGTGATGTGAGAAATCTGACGCAATTATTCGAATGACTGGGTTTCTCTCCGTCAGAGCTGATTTTTGAAGATTTCTTCCACAGACCCCCCCCCAACTTCAACCTATGGCTGCTCAGTGGGTGCTACGGCATGGGTGTTGAAGCTGTTTTGTTTCTGCTTTGAGCTGATATATTCATCACAAAAGAACGATAAATTTATCATTCGCTGCTGTATGAGGTCTGGCGATTAGTCTACTGGTTCTTGGCATGTTGCAGTAATGAAAGAAGTGGAGCTAGTTTTGAGTGCTGCTTTGCAGCGCAATTATGTGTAGTGGAAGTCTTAACTCATGAGCACGCGTTCTTTTCTTGATCTCACCTTGATTGCTCTTCTTATCAGTATTTTTTGTTATTGAAGCACTCCTTCCTTTTTTTTTTTTTTACCCGCTATGAGATCGTGAAAATGGACGTTACGTTTATTGCTGTTGATACAAGAACTGGATTTCACCTAGCCTCCAGGAACTTGAAGGCGATCCGTACACAGACTACGAGCAAAGATGCCTTAGCAGTTCTTTGCAGCAGCGTGTTGTTCTTATATAGAAGTATTTCAGAGTGCAGTAAGGAGGAGGTTGGTCACGATCGAGTGTCTGAATTTGTCGTAGACGCGAGTGTTAATGGACTATCGTCTTTGACTGTTCAGTACTTCCACGCGCAGGAACACGTGTTGTGCGTTGTCTTCGGAACTCATCATCACACACTATACAAAATGTTCGCTAGTAATATTGCTGCATGTTTGCTCTTGGGAAACGCATCGTTGAAGGACCGCCGGATATTGACCGAAATCGCCGAAAATTCGTTAAAGGATGCGTTTCATAAGCAGTGCAGTTCTGCGGGAGTTGCCAGTGCAGTGCTGATTGTTGTGGGCCCGATGAAGCGTTTTTCTTATGTTCACGGGCATGCTGCGAATTTGTCGTGTGCTTTTGACGCGTATGTAGATGCTGAGATCGTACCTGGGAGGTTTGTTGTTGGTGCGCTGCAGTGGTCTGCTTGCGCATTGGGTGCTGTTCGGTGCATTGTGGCAGCCGATGACGCAGCTGCTGCGTGCTTTGAAAAGGTTGCGCTAGACGGTTTTCTAGTTCGCTGGGCTTTAAATCTCGGATTGGGTGTGCCACCGCCCTAAAAAAAAAAAAAAAGAAATGAAGGAATTTTGTTGTTTATGTATTTTTAAGATTGTGTGCAGATGTGTTCCTCTTTTACTGAAAAGAATACGAGATATGTTTTAATTTTGGCATCAAAGCATGTGGGTGGAAGTCGAAAGAGGGGGGACAAAAAGCTTTCTGTAGGATGCAATGTAGAGAATTTTCTACACTAAAAAAAAACCATTGAGGCAATAAGTATATGATTGAAAAAAAAACTCGTGTTTTTCTTCACTGTGGTCCGTTGGGTTCTTCTCTTTTTTATGTTCCTCCGCGTTGATCCCTTGTTTATCTGTGGATAATTGAACCTTATAAAATCTTCTCTGTAAGTGCACGCGTGTAAGCGGCAGTTATATTATTTTTGCTATCAAAATGGACGTTCCTAGTGAAGATTATGATGTGAGCATGATGATCAAGGCCGTGAATGAGGTGCAGGCCGTGCTTTCCTCCCGGCAGTTTTCTACGTTTTCGGAAGTCGACACTGAAATTGCAAAAACACTGAAGCGGTACGAAGCGTTCGGTGACGGCTTTGAGCGGTTCCACGTGAATCTGACGAAAGATGCGCTGCAATCGAACGACTTGCAGAAAAGTCTGAAGGACATGAACCAACGCTGCGACGAGCGCTTGAGGGATTGTAATTGCAGCCAAAAGGACCAGATCAACGACATTCTGCCCTTTATTCGGAGCACATCGTCGATTTTGGTGCACGGCTCGGGGAACCTCCTTGCTCTTGCGATTGCCTGTGCGATTCAGGAGCACGAAGGTGTCCGCTTCTACGTATGTGAAGGCCGCCCAGCGCGCAAAGGCTTTCCCAACGGCTCCGGTGAGGCGCTTCTAGAGAAAGTTAGTGCGACGCCTGAGGGAATGCGCCTGCAGCAAAAGGTGCAGAAGTATTGTACCATCGTACCCGACAGTGGAGTGAGCTCTGTCATGAATAATGTCGATTTTGTGGTTATGGGTGCTAATTGTGTTACCGAGCACGGTGGCCTTGTGCACTCGACAGGCTCGTTGCAGATTGCTATTGTTGCGGCCTTCCGCAGCGTACCTTGCTATGTGCTCTGTGAAACGTTCAAGTTTACCCACATTTTCCCTCTTGGAACGGAGGACTTGAAGCAGCCTGAAGATGGCGTTGGGCAGGTTGTTCCTCTTGTTGAGTTTGTTCCGCCGTCGATGATTACGCTCATCTTCTCTGATCAAGGAATCATGCCTCCGTCAGCTGTTGCTGATGAAATGTTCCGTTTTCATACAGCGCCGTCTGCTCCGTGGAAGCAGCAATAAGAGGTCTAGCGCACTGCTTTGGATATATATTTTTAAATGCTGTTCCAGAGAGCGCTTGTGTTTGCACTCTGATGCTGGGGTTTTGCTGTGTTTTAACATCACTCTAAATTTCATATACTGGGAAATAAAAGAAAAAAGATAATAAATAATTAATTTGTCTTATGGTTTATTCGAAGAAGTCTGGCATAGGAATGGAGCAAAAGCTCGAAGGTGAAAGGTTTGTGTGCTTCTTTTTTCTGTCTTCTTGTAGGCAGTATGTTGTTGATTTATATGCGAATTGCTGTTGATCTCCTCTGTATACTTTACGCATGTTAAAAACAAAAACAAAAACATCTCTCTTTTTTTTCACTCTCTGTGCTGTTTACCGCCTTTCTTACACTATTGCTGTTGCATTGTGTAGTGATTCAGGGGGAGTTTTATAGATAGTCCTACTTCTGCTTCACATTCTGTAAGGGCTATTATTACTATTCCTACTACTACTACTACTACTATTATTATTATTATTATTATTATTAGTAGTAGTACTGCTATTGTTACTACTATCACTATTATTATTGTTATTGTTATTATTATTATTATTATTATTATTATTATTATTATTATTATTATTTTGCGTTGCGCCAACAATGCCTTGCAATTGTCGTCAAGGAACGGCTCTGCACAACCATATCGGCGACACACTGTCGAGTGATGGCGTGTTTGGGTTGGGTGCCCCAATTAACGAGGCAGTTGACCTGGCGGCTTTGCAGGTGTGGAACTGCAGAAACTCGGCAGAGGAAGCCGGGCGTCTCTTTAACCCTAACATGGGTGACAACGCGCTTCCCATCTCCAGTGACGACGACCAGGAGCTGCTGATTTTTGCACCCTTGAGATCTGTGTGTCGAGTGAAAGGGCTAGCCATTACCGCTCCTGCGAACGACTATGCTCCATCGCGCGTCAAAATTTTTGTGAACGTTGTAGATGTCACTGGGTTTGACTCGGTTCAGAGGCTGGCTCCACAGGAGCTGCTGCAGCTTGCTTGTGGTGGCTCGGAGGATCGGATTGTGTACCGTGTTAACCCAGGCAAATTCTCTGCCGTGTCATCTGTTACGTTTTTCTTCGATGAAAGCTTCAACGGTGACAAGACGGAGGTGTTGCGCATTGAACTGTTTGGCGAGAACACGGGTAAGTCAACACATCAGCAGATCGCAACGAACATAGTATATGAAGGCCGTGGCAACCCAGCTGATCACCGAACGAAAGAAGACCCGAAGGAATTCTTTGAAGTTCGTTAAGACTTGAGGATGCGCTGCATGTACCCGCTCCGTGAGCTTCTCGGTTGTTGTTGTTTCCGGTTGTTTGTTATCCGTGAAATGAATGTTTTTGGTCAAAGCGTTGACCATGAGCCCATGACACAATCAGCTACTATTCCTCTATACTATTCGTCAATATAAATGTTCTGCGTTCATCGGTACATGAAGGGAAAGAAAGAAAGAAATGGACTATTACCCTTGCTGTCCGAGGAGGTGTGCGTCAAAAAAAAAAAAAGTGGTTGAGGATCCTTAATTTGTTTCATTTGCAGCATTTGTTGTGGTAGTTGCGTTGTGTTCATCTATCGATAAAGTGTATGCTGTTTGATGATGTACCCATGTGGTTTGCTGCTGCTATTGCTTCTGGGCTTCCTACTTACTAACTTCCTCTTCCTCTCAATTCTTTGTTTTACTTTTATTTTGGTAATTGTGTCACGCATGAAGTGAACGTTGTTGTTGTCGCCTTTCTTTTACCGTTATTTTATTATTATTTCTGATTTCTCGCCTCTCACCTTGTGCTTCTGCGAGAAAATGCTCCAGCGTCCGGACAATATACTTCTCCAGGATCCCTCGTATCCAAAGGACATTCATGTGAAGCTGACGGAGAATGGACCTGCGCAGGCTGGAAAACAACTATTCGAGGCGGATCCTGCCGTCATCGATCCGCAGCTGAGTGAGGCGGTGTCACTCGGTACGACGATTCTCGCAGTTTCATACAAGGGCGGCGTTGTGCTCGCTGCTGATTCTCGTACATCGTCTGGCACATATGTTGTGAACCGCGCCAGCAACAAGCTGACGAAGCTGACAAAAAAGATCTACTGCTGCCGCAGTGGCTCTGCTGCTGATACGCAGGCGCTTGCCGAGCGCGTCTCGAGCTACCTAGCCAGTTACCAAACCGATGTTGGTGCGGATGTGAACGTCGCTACCGCCGCCAACCTGTTTCAGAAGATGTGCTACATGAACAAGTGGAACATTTCCGCCGGTATCATCGTGGCGGGTTACGATCCGATCAACGGCGGTTGCGTCTACAGTATTCCGTCGGGGGGTTCGTGTGTGAAGCTCGACTACGCGCTGGGCGGCAGTGGTTCGATTTTCCTGTACTCGTACTTCGATGCCAATTACAAGCCCGGCATGTCAAAGAGTGAGTGTGTTGCATTTTGCCAGAAGGCGGTGGCGCATGCATACAGCCGCGACGGATCAAGCGGTGGTCTGATTCGCACAATCGCCCTGGACGCGGACGAACCGGAGGATCAGACGATCCCGTGGAATAAAACACCGTACTGCATGGAGAAGGATCTCAAGTATCAGGCACAGGCAGTCCAGAACCTGCCGTTCAGCAGCAGTGCCAAGATAACTGGCAACCGGACGTCCTCTGTGTGAGGAGTACGATGCATCCTAGTTGCGTGTTCTGAGAACGGGAGCTCTTGAATCCACGCACTGCTTGATTCTCGTTCAATCTCGCGCACATTCTTGTTTCCATTTTGTTATTACTGTCACTTCTAGTTATTCCCTCGTTGTCGGCAAGTTAGGAGTGTATTACCAAAGAAAAAAGATGAACAAGCTCCCAAAAAACAAAATGGTGGCTTTTTTGTGCTTGCTTGCTTGCTTGCTTCATGGTAGTCGAACTGGCGTGCTCTCGGATGTATTGCCTGAACTGTAAAGCTAGAATACTTGTGCTAATGCAGCTGCGGCTAGACGACATCTACATGCATCATGACAGCACTGGCGCCCTTTAGAGTTGCTTACTGCACGGAAGAGTTACACATTCCTCATTGGCTAAAAAAGGACTGGTGACCTTCCCTGGTTGTAATGTGTTCGACAGGGGTGCTGTGTGGGTGCGTGTGCTAATCGCTGCTCATCACGCTCACTTTCTGTGTACCTCATTTTCCTTCCAACTGCTTTCTTACCCTTTTATTGCTTTGCTATCGTGTTTAGTCGAGTGAAAGAGGCGAACGCAGGCTGCTGATGAAGGGTCTGCTGGTGCGGAAGGGCGCTGCAGCCTTGTATGCGGGGCCAAAAATCACCTCATATACAGATGCCTGCGAGGCACCTCCGGCGATGTGGGAGGGCGCCATCCCGCTCAAGCAAGAGCGAGTCTTCAAAAACGGTGTGGCGACGAGTATTGTGAAGAAGACGTACTCACACCCTCCAGAGATTCATTCGGCGAATTTGAGTTTCAACGACATCAACTCCATGTATTGCCTCGGAAACGACGACTTGATCAAGTATTTTCCGGAGGGACTGGGTGGGAAGGTCATGCAGCTGATGCCTCCTGGGCACCCGCGTGGCTTCTTGTATCGAGCGCAGAGCCACCTGCTCAACTGTTTCATTGACAAGCTTCCTTTTTGGCAGTCCAAGGAGAAGGCACTCCGCTCCTTGATGAACGGGCGCAGCGGCTTCATCCTCGATGGGCCTACCGGAACTGGAAAGAGCGCGCTTGTGTGCCAGGCCGTGCACTACGCCCGCTCTCGCGGTATTACCACGCTGTACATTCCCAACGCAAAGGCGTGGACCCACGGTGAGTGGTGCTGGCCAAGCACGATTCTTCCTGGGTTCTTCGACGCACCCGATGCAGCTCGTGAGTTTTTGCGCACGACGGCGGAGGCTAACCGCAGCCTGCTCGAAGGGTGGGACTTGAGGGTGACACCACAGGACTTGCCCTTGGAGCAAGGAGAGAAGCAGCCGCGGACTCTCTATGACTTGTGCGAGTGGGGGCACCGAGCTGTCGCACCGGCTTCAATCGATCGTCAGAGTGTGTGCATCAAATTCTTCTTGGATGAGATCAGCGCCGAGAAAACAAAGCCTGTGGTGATCGCGGTGGACGGATGGAACTTGTTCTCTCACGAGACGCACTTCCGTTACCCGCACCCGGACTTTCTCCGTACGCTCACGACGCTGAATGATGGATCCACAGACGTGGACCTCTACCCGCAGGAGCTGCCAAGAATTCCTGCGTCCCGGTTCAGCTTTGTGCGCGGGCTCAACAAGCTAATTCTCTCAAAGAACGATCCAAATAAGTTCTTTATCACGTGCACCACGCGTGACTTCAGGCCTTTTGACGGCGTCAGCGGCTTCGCTGATGTTGAAAACGACCGATTCAAGAGTAGTCTGGACGAGTACGCGCCGTACGATCCTGAGAAAGACTCATTCTTCCACCCAGTGACGGTGGACAATTTTAGCGAGTACGAGTACAGGTCGTTTCTGCGCTTTGTCATCAACTCTGGCGAGCTGGCAGGACTTGGATGGGGCCCGATGTGGCACTACTCAAGTGACTTTGAGCGCAAGCTGTACAAGATCGGCTTCATGTCCGACCGCAACCCGCAGCGTGTGGTGGACCACTACCACCAGGAGCTGGTGTGGCGCTATGAGTACAAACGCACTCGACAAAAGCAGTATCTGCTGGCGCGACGCAAAATGTGGCAGGGTGCTAGACTGGCGACAGGTGGCCGGTCGCGGGTGCAGTAAATGTGGCATTAGCGTTTGTGTGCCCGCCGTACATGGATGAACGACTGTTGTTCGTTTTCATTATGTACTGGTGAGTATGCTTTTGAGTAGGAGGGCACGCGTTGTATGCGCAGGCGTTCTCTGGATTTGAGAGGGATATGGTCTATTGGCATTTTTCTTCACTGAAACTTTAAAAGGGAAAAAGAAGGTGGAGTAGTGCTCGGACGCAGATGACTGAAGATACCAATGTAGGCTGCAACAAAAAATGTCGTAATCAGCACAATGTGGCGAGGAAGCGTCTAGGGGCAAGCTCGCTCCTGAAATGCTCCAGATTGCTACACATTTCATGGGCGCATGGGAGCGTCGTGCTGCTGTGAGTGCCATTGGCGTTGCTGATGTTCTTCATCACGTATGCCCAGTCGCCGCTTTTTTCGCAACACTTACTCTCTTCTCTTTTTTTTACCATTTTGTAATCGCACTATTGCGCGGCCGGCGCTCGCTTTCTGCTGCATCCTGTGGTGGTACCATTACCGCTCTGTTAACCGCCATGCTCAGAAGTTGAGCGGTAAGACGCCGCGACGCGTTAACGGCGCTTTATGAAGAAGTGTAAAGCGATACTGCTTACTATCGCAAGGGTTTAGGGACGATCAGAGAACCTGTATCTGCAAGCGCATCGGTCGTTGTTGGCGGCAATGGCGAAGCGAGACAAGAAACGGGCTGCACTGGTGCAGCCCAATTTTGACAGTCTTAAGCGCTTTTACGGTGTTGCGCCCTTCACTGGCACGGAGCGCGCTGTTCTGCCACCAGTGTACGCAGGCGCGTATAGCCGGCGCGCCGCGATGAATGCCTACCATGTTGTGGGCTCATCCCGTGACCAAATCGTGTCGGATGCCATGCGCACTTTTTCTCCAACATCGTGCACGACGGAGGTGATGGACTTGTTTTTGGAAGTTGCTGCTCTTGTATCGCTGTACTACGACACAAAGGAGCAGCTGCAAGCGCTGCCGGACATCTGATGCTTCACAATGGTACCTAAAAAAAAAGAATTGGTAACAAAGCGCTTCACGGACGAACTATGATTCTACATAAGTGGGGAAGGGGGCGATTTCTACGTGCGCTTTCTTGACTGTGGACGCTCTTCTCAGCGCGGAATGTTTAACTTTGCGTGCTGGCCATTCGATAGGGATGCTTGGAGAAGCAACTCCGCCCCCTGCTGTGGTTTCTCTCACCGCGAGGCGCACGCGTCTTTGCTCTTTTCCCGTTTTTTCCCTTTTCTCACAACTGTTCTCTTTCACCTTTGTTTGCGCATCTAAGAAACGAAGGGGTGTTCCTTGTGAGTTATGCCGAAGCAGCACAAGAAGCTTAGCGAGGCAGACAAAGATCTCGTCGTGTGGAGGGCGGCGGAGCGCGTTCAGGGTGGCGCCGCCGTGGAGCTGCCGCGCGTGCTGAGGTCCATCGTGGCAGCCACGAAGATATTAAAAGAGCGAAGAATAAAGCTGGTGGAAAGGGTAGAGGGAGACACAGTCGTCTTTGGGCCTATACGCGGGCACGCGTGCGATTTTGCAAACATATTGCTCACGAAGGTCCTCCCAAACCAACGCGTCAATAATATAGTGTTTCTGGGCAACTACATCGATGGCGCACACCAATCTCTTGAGGTTCTCTTCCTCATCGCGGCTCTCATAGCGTGCTCTCGATTTCACATCACACCTCTTATTGGCAAACACGAAATGATGTATCCCATCCATCCGGAGAACTTCGGCTCCCTACGCAATGAAATGCTGCTTTGCTGTGCCCGCTCGCCGAAGATGTCGCTGGAGGACTGCGAGAGCGTTATCAAGGAGTTCTTCGCGGTGTTGCCGATTGCCTGCGTGGTGGAGAGCAAGTACTTCTGCGTTGCCGGCGGCCCCGCTTCCGGATTCCGGATGCTAGAGGACATGGAGGCGAGGCGTATGACGCAGGATTCACTGAAGGAGTTTGTGCTTAATGAGCCTATGGATGAGGATGAGGAACGTATTGCCGACGGCAGTGCGTTTGTGGCGTCGCAAAGTAATGAGCTGGCCTTCCGCTACACGTTTAACGCGGTGTGTAATTTCCTGAGTCGAAACCGCCTTGGCATGCTGATTGTAGGCATGGAGTATCACACTAGCAGGCCGGATTACGACAGCTTTGCGCGCGCCAATCACTATAAGGAATCCATCTACTTCCCCGGCTACATGTTGGGGCGCATTCACCCGGAGACGCAGGTGCCGGCGGTATTGACGATTTTTTCTGCACCGGCGTTCTGCGGTGTGAATCGCAACAACGCCTGCATCGTTGAGATCGTGGACAAGCGTCTTGAGGTGCAGGAGGTGAGCGTGTACGCAAAGCGCCCACTTGTCACGCCGGGAACGCAGGACCACGCCTTCAGCTGGGCTCAGCCGATGTTGGAGCGCGCATTGGTTGCAATCGCGCGAGAAATCATCTCAGGTGCAATCAAGGAAGAGGCCCCGCCCGAGAGCGACTTGCGTCACCGAAGACTGGAAGAAATTGCCAAGTCAAAGATGCGGCGGATGTGCCAGCTTCTGCAGGCACACGAGCTTCCGCTACCAGAGGTGCCGAAACTGACGCTCGACGAGGAAGTCTCGGCCCCGTTGCTTACGTATGGCGCAACTGCTGCCAAGCCTTGTGAATGAGTGATCGTATGCACTGCTCCTAGTTCAATTTTTGAGGTCATCCTCCGCTGCTTCAAACATCAGAAAAATTATATACACCGAATATTATTATTATTATTATTATTATTTGCGTTGTTTTATGAGAGCTCTTGAGTGTCTCTGTATGTGTGTATGTATGTGTATTCATCTGATCGATCGCAGTTGGATGCCTTATCTTTGACCGACCTCCCACCGACTTGTGACCATCATTTGCACTGACTTTCTATGCCCTGTCAGGAAGCGCAGAATTCTAAGAGAAGCTATCCCTCACTCTTGCTGCGGGTGCCACTCACAATCCATGATGCTGGTCCGCATGTTCAGAACTGGTGTCGGACGCGAAGCGAAGCAGCGCGACGCCGGGTATTTAGCTGATTTGAGGTGCGTAAAGAAATAACTGGTTCATCATTTAGTGAGTATCTGATCCGCTTCGCGATGCCCCCACACGGAAGCGTAGGAATGTGTGCTGCACTTAAAGCCTATTATGCTTCGTGGAAACGGGTAGACCTTGCCCTTCCTCGTGCGTTGCCCATATGACTCTGCCGCTCCTCACTATGCCCTTCTCGTTTGCCTTGCTCCAAGTGACAGCTAAACGCAGCTTCCCTCCAACCTGAGCTTCCGTTAAATTGTAGCAACATCAGCTAAGCCAAAGAAGATCCCATCCAGCGACTATGTCTCGTCTTCTCCCGCACTACTCCAAGGGCAAGACTGCCTTCATGTGCGTTGACCTGCAAACTGCCTTCAGCGAGCGCATCAAAAACTTCTCCAACTGCGTGTTTGTTGCCAACCGCCTGGCGCGCATGCACGAGGCGCTGCCGGAGCACACAAAGTACATCGTCACGGAGCAGTATCCCAAGGGCCTGGGGCACACGGTGAAGGAGATCACTCTGCCCAAAACCTCGCACATGATTGAGAAGACTCGATTCTCTTGCGTTGTCCCAGAGGTGGTGGAACTGCTGAAGGACGTGGACAACATCGTTCTCTTCGGCATTGAAGGTCACGTCTGCGTGATGCAGACTGCCGCTGATCTGCTGGATATGAACAAGCGCGTCGTCCTCACCGTTGACGGGCTTGGCAGCCAGAAGTCGACGGACTTCAAGGCGGCCATGAAGCTTATGGGCACGTGGGGACCCAATTGCGAGTTGACCACCTCCGAGTCTCTCCTCCTCCAGATGACGAAGGACGCGAAGGACCCCAACTTCAAGAAGATTGCGAAGTTACTCCAGGACCAGTCGCCCATTCCGTTGTAAGGAGCCTAAGCGCGGCGTTTGGTTTAGGATGTCACATAGCAGAGCATTGCAAAAACGGAGCCGTGGTCAAAGGGATGAGACAGCTTGGTCCGCGTCGTTTGATGGACGCGGACCTACATATGTACAGGGCCTCTATCGATTTGGGGGAGGGAGGAGGCGGCGTGCCACTGCCCATTCTTGCCTTCCCCGCGTTTATTACACTGATGCTAGCGGATGGCTGTAAGGCGTCGTCTCGCTTTACAGGGGAGAGAAGAAAATTCTTAAGTGTCTCCCTCGTAGTAGTTTGTTATGGGCTGGGTGAGCATTTTCCTCGGCGACTGCGATCACGTAGTGCGAGGATGCGTACACCCACTCTTCTTTTTCAGTGCTTCCGTCTTCAAAGGAAAAGGCAGGGCCCGGAGTTAAGAAATTTGTGCTCACGGGTGAACGGCGTGCGTGTGGGAGCCCCGGGGGATGTTAACACCTGATGCTGGGTACGGATGCAATGGTTAGCGGGGCACCAGTGCTTCCCTGCCTTTGACAATGAGCTCCACTGTGGCGTCGTCTTGCTAGCAAAAGACGGCTCGCGTATCTGCCGGAGCCGGCGTACGCCAATTCATGCGCACACGCTGATTGCGCTTCTGTGTGCAAGAAGCACGAATGCTGCGGTGATGCCCCCCATTCTGCTCTCTCTTCCTCTCCCCCCTGCTTGGGATGCTGATTACCTCCCACCCAACCCTCGCTTTCGAAACTAGTAAGAAAGGACGACGTTCAGTTGAGCTTATTCAAATGAGCGCTGAGTTTTCGCTGCTGCAGCACCTAGGTGTTTCTGTGGAGTGTGGGTTGGCACCAGCGGAGCAGAGGAGCGGTGCGGCCAAGACTCCCCCGAGAGACACCCTACGCGTGTGGGCGCCAATACGGCATCCACCGTCAAACAAAAATGTTTCTGTAGATCAGGTGAGCGGCGTACGAGACAGGAAACGCAAAGGGCCGCAAAAGTCGTACGCTGACCCGACGGGAGAAGTTCTACTCCGCAAGGAGTACGGGGCGGAGGTGCAATACGTCGTGTACAATTCAAAAGTACCGTCGATCTATGGGATCAACCAGCAGCTCGCGGAGAGGAAGCGGGCCGAGAGGGCGCGAAGCAGCAGCGCCACAGCGCTGGAAACTTACGAATTAGAGTTTGGGCAGGGTGAAGCGCTGCGGGAAGAGGCGAGGCGGCATATTCTTCGTGGGCTGCAGCTATGCAATCAGGAGCAGGCCAGTCGCAAAAAGGAAGAGGAGCGGCGCGATCGGGAGCGGCGTATCGCGCTGGAGAAGGCGCACCTGCGCTACTTAGACGCGGAGGCTGCACGCACAGAGGAGGAAGCACGCCTCCACAGGGCGCACCAGGAAGAAGTGCTACGCAAGGCGGCTGCCCAGGCAGCTGCTGCCAAAAAGCACGCGGCAGAAACTTCGAAGAACGTCGACGACATCTGTGTGTGGGCTGGCGCCGACGAGGACGAGCAGCGGCGCCGTGCATCACAGCGCCGTACGCGAGAGTGTGCAGAAGCCAATCAGCGAATGGCAGAGCGGCAACGCGCTGAGCGCAATGCCAGTGAGGCGGCTGAGAGGGAGAGGTCTCGTGTCGAGCGTGCTGAGGTGGAGCGGCAGGCGCGTGAAGCGCGGACGCGCGAGGCTGCAAAGCAGCAACGGGCTGCGGAGGCGCTGCGGCGGGAGCAAGAAGCGGAGCGCGAGAGGAGGTTGGTGACGTCTGCTGCCGGCCGCCGCGCTTCTCCGGCTCCCGTGGGCTCGCTCTTCGACTTCGCCGAGCAGCGCGAGTCACAGGAGGCGCTTCGGGCTCAGCAGCGACTGCGGGAGGACATGGCCATCAATGCCCGCTTAGCTGAGGCGAGGCGCACGCAGGCGAGGGAAGAGCGCGAAAGGGAGCGGCGCGAAGCGGCGCGGGTGGCAGATGCGAACTTTGCGGATTTCCAGCGCGAAGTTGCCCAGTCGCGGCTGCGTCGCATGCAGGAGCGGAAGGAACTTCGGGATGCGGCTGAAGTGGCCGCCGCAGTAGCGAGCGAGAGGGAAAAGCAGAATGCGCTGGTGGATCGTAGCCAGCCCGACGATTCACTGCTCTTCTGGGCTCGTGACGACTCTCTGCTCGCGGGAGAGGCTAAGGCAGAGGCTCAGCGGCGCTACCGTGACGAAGTGCGCCGCGAAGCGGAACGGAGACATGCGGAACGGGCGAGAGAAGAAAGAGAAGAAAGGGCATGGGAGCGCGCATTGGTTGAGTGCGACAACGAAGCGGCGAAGGAGGCGGCCGCACGCGAGCGCAGAGAAGCGTGCGAGAAGACGGCGCAGCTGCGCCGCACTCTGGAAGTACAGATGGCCGCAAAAAAGACGCTGCAACAGCAGGAGTGCTCACATTCGCAGAGAGGCGAGCCCCTTCGCGTGCCAGGGCCGGAAGTAAAGTCTCTGTACCGCTGCCCTGTGACCGGTGAGCTCCTCCCCGCTAGTGCTTATGACTTCGGCATTCACAAGAGCCGTTAATCGCTCCAACCCCCTCCTGCACCTCCACTCGAATGGCTCCAGCGGTCATTGCCGCCAGCGCACGCTACATGCACTTACTGTTTCTTCCTGTCGACTCTTTCCAGCTTAGAGGCGGGGCCGCGCATGTTCCGGCTTGCGTCTCGTTGCGTTTCTTCGTAGTTTCTGAATTAGACGCCGCTTTCTTTTGATCGTTTCTCTCGCTGAGACACGGCCGTCCTACAAATCCCCAGAGTGCCTTAGCAGCGCACTTCGCTGTCACTTCCTCATGAACGCGTGGAAACGTGTGTTTCCTCGCTGCTTATTTGCCAACTGTACCGATTGTCTGGCGGCACTGCCGCACACATCCCCAGAAGCTCACATGTGCAGCCGTAGTTGCGAGGCCGATATGTAGTAGTGGATGCACCGCTTTACTTTCTTGCGGAAACAAAAAGCGCGCTATAGCTTCCGCACGCGTATCTCTGGCCACGTGCAGGTTGTCAGGCACGCGCTCCTGAGCATCTCTGCACTGGCACACCGAACCTATTCCCCTGACTTGCTCTCCTTTCTCTCCCACTATTGCATTCTTGCTATTAAAGTTTAAAGGTAGAGCGCCAATGCAGCCAGCCGCGCCAAAATTGCAGATAGTTGGCCGTAGCGTCTGCTAATCACTGACACCATTTCTGAGCCCGTACCGTACACCCGGCGTGCGCGAGCGCTTCGCTCGCGCCACGGCGACGCCATTCGACGAACATGGCAGAACCATCAGAAATTTCCACGGAGGCGTACATTGAATTCCTTGAGAAACAGCTCCTTGAGGCCACTTCCTGTCGCTTCTATCCGCCTACCAGCACGCCTAGTCCTTCGTCAGTCTCTCATGGTGGGGAAGCTGTGCTACAGATGATCTTTGCCTCCGTAGTGGACGCAGGCAAGGTATGCCTGGTGGTGTGTCTCTCGCTGCAGCTCCTAATGCTTCTCTCGTCGTAAGGGGAGGCACATCGAAGTAGCCCGCACCGATGATAGGTGCGTACACACATGGCAGCAGAGAGCAGTTGTTGTTGGCGTGATGTGGCAACACTGCTTCTGAATTCTTCCTTTCACACTTTGTTTTTCTTGCTGCTGTTTCACTGTTCTGCTCTTTGCATTTAACACTCTGAATGAGTGAGCCCTTATGCTGCCTTGAGACTGAACGCTTGATCCCGCTGACACATAGGCGTCCGGAGCTTCCTCACTCGCCATCGCGACGTCCTCGAATCTGCGCGGGGATATGAAACGGAACGACGATGTTCCTCGCCCCTCTCAAGTTACGTTTCAATCACTGTCGTTTCCTTCCCTTTTTCTTTTTCTTTCTGCTCTCCGTCCCCATCAGAGAGCTCCCTGCGCCAGGCACCGGCGAACTTCTCTCTGCTAGCACGCCTATCACACGCCCACCAGCTGCACTGCCTTTCAGATTCTGATCTCGCAGCCTCCCCCGTCTCACTGCGCCGCCATGCAATCTGTTCTGCCCTACACCACGAATCCCTCGCAGATCGCCTCGGTGGAGAAACTGAAGCTCGTTCACCCTTCTTCAGCCGCTGCGACGGGACCCTACATTAGCGTGCGTGACCCAAAGCTGGTGGTCGGAGGGTTGCTACACAACTGGGAGGCAGAGGCGGCGCATGCGCTGCTGAACGCGCCAAAGTCGGTGCAGACGTGGGACTTGTCGTGGACCGAGGAGGAGACGAACTGGGAGGAGCGCGTGCACCGCTGCACTTATCCGGAGGAAGTGGAGGACCTCCTGCCGGCAAAGTGGATCGGCTACCGCGTCCAGAGCGATGTGGACGAGACGCTGGCACGCGTATGTAAGCTGTGTACGGCCCTCGTGGACAAATTCATTGCGCTCTCGCAAGGCAACAACGCAAACGTGTCAACGGCGAAGTGGCGGCAGCGGCAGGCCTTGTACGATCGTTTGGGTGCTGTCATGGAGCTGCTAGAGGCCTCCGTTGGGGAGGCCATTCCCATCCTGAAGCTGAAAGACCCGGGGTTTTTGCACGAGTGCTGGAGCCAAATGCAGGATGAGGAGCGCTCTGAAATTATGTTTGCGCTGGGCACATCAGAGTACGAGTAGGGCGGGTGCAGAGAGTCCGCGCTGCTCTTTTCGCCGTTTGCCTGCTTGCTTCTTGGCACCCAGCCGTATAGATTGAACCGCTGCGATGCGGAGTTGCGGATGTGCGTGTTGTCGATAGACCTTCTGACTAGATCCCCCTGCATGTGGGTACATGCTTTCCCCTATTTCGTTTCTCCTCCGACTATGATTAGATGCCGATGGCATTGGAGAAGGATGAAGAAGACAGTCCCCCAGGATGTCCACAGATCTGCGGCGAATCAACTCTGTGCCCATAGTAGGACTCTCTGCCGTCGACGGTGGATCGCCACCCTCGGGGGTGCCTCCATCCTTGCTGCTTGTCTGTAGTTCATTTCACTGCCCGCTCTCTTCAGCGGCGCCACTGCTATGCGGGAGTCTGCTTTTGTGTCTTCGCTCCCATCGCTCCTCCTTCCCCCCTCACCGCTGCTTTTTCTTCGGGATTTGGTCTCGGAAGCACCGTCTTCTTTGCTAACTCTAGAAAGCGCGTAGCGCCACGTAGCTCAGCGCCCATGTTGCACCACACCCGACGGCTGTGCCGCCTCACCTTCGAGGGCCTTCTGTGTGGGGCGCATGTAGAGTTGCCGCCACCGCCCAGACTGGCAGCTGCCTGCACACAGGCCACAGAGCAGTTCACGACTCAGTGCAGTAGCACTGCCCCGCCACCTGTTGCCTTGGCGGCGCTCACAGTCGTCTCTCTGCTCATGCAAAAGCGACTGCGTGATGCTGCGGGCGTGCTGTCGCTACACCCTCAACAACCTCAGGTGCTGCACGCCGTGCGCAATTACGTGTGCCTCTACCCGGATGTCTTTTCTCTCTCCATGCTGCGGGAGATGTCAGAGGAAGCGAGGTGTATTAGCGAGGGGGCCGTCACCACGTTCCTGCAAGCAGCGGCGCATCGGCTTCTTTGCGAGCCGCCCCCCGGCTCCGCAGAGCAGCCAGACACGGATGGAGAGATACAGAAGAAGGTCTCACAGCGAGAGAATCTGCGGTCGTCGCTGGTGCGTCACGTACACTTTCATCCGTCCTCGGCCGCCGCCCTGCTTCGCCCACTCTGCGTTCTCAGTGAGGGCACGGCGGCAGAGCGTGAAAATGTGATAGAGGTGATGCGCGTCGCGATGAAGCAGCAGATGATCAACCCGGCTGACTTTGGCTACGTTCTGGAAGTTCTGCTGCGCGGCGGGGAGCCGCGACGTGTAGCACTGATGTGGGGGTGGATGCAGCACACCTCTGCATGCTGGGACATCCGCACCACATCGGCTGCTATTATGGCGTTTGCTCAGCTTGGCAGGTTGGACGAGGCGGTGGCGTGCATGCAGCGTCTGGCTGAGGCGGGTAGCAACCCGTCGAGCGAGGCGCAGGTAGCGTTCATTCGCTTTCTCGGCGAGCGCACGCCCCCAATGCCGCAGTACGCCGATCAACTTGTTTGTCATTGGTGCCCCTCTAAGGAGCTGCTGTGGCGCGGCGTTGGGCAAGAAGTTGGCATCGAGCTCATCAAACTACATATTCGGTGTGGCCTGCATGACCAGGCAGTCGAACTGCTAGAGGCTGCGTACACGACAAACGCCGATGCACCCGCTGAGCTGCACCGGTTCTTGCAGCACCCACACGTGGCGGTGATCGGGCGGCGTTACGCTTCCCGTAGTTTGGAGAGAACAGCCCTGCAGCATTTGTTTCTTGGCACAGTTCTGCACAGCCCAGATCTCATGGAAGGCCGGCCGGACATGGTTGGCCTTCTCCTTTGCTTCGGCATGTCAGCGCGTCGCCTGCCCGAGGTGTACGCAGCTGTTGAGCGGCTGCCGCTGGACGCTGGCGCCTTTCAGCAGGCCCTTAACTTTTTTGCTCGAGGCGGCGCCTCCAAGTCGACGCAAGCGGAGGGGGTGCTGACGTGTATGGAGGAGGTGGCGTTGCGCACGGGTAATGTCGTGCCCACGGAGCTGAAGGTCTGGCTGCAGCTGGCAAAGGAGATGTAGGCCAGCACGTTTCCTTGTGCGATGCAGTGACACGTGCGAGCGGTTCATGAGGAAGGTCGAATATGCCAAGCAGTTGCGGGCATGGCGTGCGGCAAGTGGCCAACGATGGTGACCCTCCTTCTGCTGCGTCGAGGATCTTCACGTGTGCTAGTGTGACCTGCAAAGGGGCCTTTCTTGTAGCTGTTGGCGGCGCTGGAGGGCGGGGCGAGAAGCCAAATACTTCTCTTTCTTATGTTGTTTGCGTTGTGTTGCCTAACGTGCGGTGGGTCGTGAGCACACAGGTCGTGCTGCTGGGAACAACTTCGACGAGTGTCTTTCATGCGACTGAAGAACGGTGAAAAGAAGGCACTTCAGCGGGCATCACGCAGGATATGCGCCGCCGTCTTCCTGTGCAACGTGCGTCCTGCACATCACAAAGAACTCAATACTCTGTTTTCTTGTTGAAAGCCGAAGTCCCTCACTTTTCTCGCTATGCACTTGTCGAGTCTTCTGTGCTGACTTCCATCATGTGGTGTTTCATGCACGCACACAGACTCACAACTCACACCTTCTCTTCTCCTATCACTTTATTGTCTCGTGAGTGGTGTACCAGCCCCCCTTACAAGAGCGGGAGGCGCACGGCAGTAGTTCTTCCGCAGACACCCCGCACCACACCCGGCATGGAATGGCATTAGAGTCTATGAAGCACTTTGGCCTACTCTGCCGCCAAGTCTCGACAGAGCCGTCGCTCATTATCAAGCAAGAGATCATCAGAGGTTTCCTCCTCCGGTTTACTGGCGACACTGGTCTGTTACTCAAACTTCTGCTTCCGAAGTACGCGCAGCGCGTCTACTACGTTCAGGATAAGCAGCTGCTTCGTGTCTTGTCCGTTGTCCTCGGCGTGGACGGGGACGCGCTGCGGGACAGGCTGAACAGCAACGGGTGCATCGCAGAGACGGCGTGTGCGTACTTTCACCCAACGGCGTCCGTCGACTCGGACGGTTGGTGCAGCATGACGCTCTCGGAATTTGATGGATTTTTAAATGACATGGCGACGGCATCAGCGGAGGCCGAGCGCGTATCGCTCTTGAAGCGTTTCTTCAGCGCTGCCTGCAGCAACGTGGTGTACTACTTCTTTCGCGAGATCAAGCAAGACCTGCGTCTCGGCGCGGGCCTTCGCGTTGTGCTTGGTGGTCTGCACCCCAGTGCGTACACTGTGTTCCAGAACTGCGCCAACGTGCAGGAGGTAGTGCGTCGCATCCAAGCCAGTGCCGCGGTCACGACCACAGCTTCCACGACGACTGGCAACGTTAGTGCCCCTGCTGCGTCGGATGCTGCCGAAAATGACGCCGACGAGAGCAGCAGGGGTGATGGAGCTGTCGGTAGCGTGAATACGGCGATGATCGTCGGCATCCCTCTTGCGCCGATGCTAGCCGCACCCGTGCGCTCCATTACTCAGGCTTTAGCCAAGTGCCCCAACGGAGCCTTCTCGGAGGTCAAGTACGATGGGGAGCGCATACAGATTCATAAGCGAGGCAGCACGCTCATGTTCTTCGCGCGCTCCCTTCGCCCGATGCGAGCCGATAAGTTCTCTGGACTGGAGCATGCTATCCTGCAGGCGATCACGGCGGATGACTGCGTGCTGGATGGAGAGATTCTTATGGTGGACGTCCGCACTTCGACTCCCCTGCCTTTCGGCACACTTGGAAAGCACCGCCGCACACAGTTCAGCGGCGCCTGCCCGTGTGTCTTCCTTTTTGACATTCTCTTCGTCAACGGCCAGTCATTGCTGACGGTGCCGATGGTGGAACGCCGTGAGGAGCTGAAGAAGAACGTGCAGTTCATTCGCAATCGCGTTATGTTCTCGGAACTGTGCATCATTGAGGGACGCCCGGATCAGCGGGAAGCGCTGCTGCGCCAGCATCTGCAGCGCGCCATCGCGGAGGGCTTGGAGGGGCTGGTAATCAAGGACATGAAAGGCGCTTACGAGCCCCGTGCGCGGCACTGGCTCAAGATCAAGAAGGACTACCTCGAAGGTCTTGCGGACTCGGCGGATCTGCTGGTGCTGGGCGCGTGGTACGGTAGTGGCAATAATGGTGGCCAGCTCTCCACCTTCCTGATGGGCTGCGTAGACCCCTCTCTCCCGCCTGGTGCGCCGGGTCGCTTCAAGACGGTCTGCAAGGTGGGCAACGGCCTCAACGACAATCAAATCTCCGCCATCTCCGCCGCCTACGCGGCACGCATGGTGTCCACTGCAACGTTGAGGGATGGTCAACGCGGCCCCCCAGCGTGGCTGGACTGCCAGTTGTGTCACCTGCCTGACGTAGTGCTACGCGATCCGGTGACGGCGGACGTGATGGAAGTGATCGGCGCCGAGCTCTTGGCCACCAAGACGCACACGAGTGGCATCTCCATCCGCTTCCCACGCATCCTGGCGATACGCACAGACAAAACGGTCGAGTCTGCAACGAACTTGCGGGAGCTACAGCAGCTTTTCCTCACCTCGATGGAGAAGCTGTCCGCGGCAGGCGTTGACAGCTCACTGCACCTCGCAGATGGCTACACTGTCATGCCGGATGAGGAGGGTAACTCCACACGCGTGCCATCTGGCCTCATCGCTGCGCGTGAGGGATGTGCCACCCCCACCCTGCCTCCCCAGATCCCTTCTCTGCTGACTTCGCCGCAGCGAACACGTCGCGCAGCTCCGCCTGCTGTGACGTATGTGACGAAGGGCGACGCCACGACGCCGCCGACCCCCTCGACGGAGCCGCTTGTTATTTTTCATTGCGTCGCCGTGGGAGGTCGTTGGTCTGCCCGGGGCGTGATGCGGCGCATCAGCGAGGTCTACGGGCCCTCCGTTGGTAAGGCATACGAGCAGGCCTCCGTTGCCTGCGTGCTGGGGCAAGTGATTTACGCCGAGGTGAGCCCTGTGAATCGGCCAGGGCGTGTGTTTGTGGCCTCCGCTGTCGCTCAGCGTACTGCACCGGCGGGGCAGGTCCCGCTGGTGGACCAGCGTGCGCTAGAGAAGGCACTGACGAATGCCGCGGCGTACGCGCAGCGCTATGGTGCCTCACTGCACATCGTCGTCCCATCCGCGGAAACGCACGTGCAGGTTCCACCGCTGTTGGATCTGCTTGGTAGCCTCTGCGCACAACGCAACGTGCCCATCGCTGTTTATGGTGTGCCGCCCCCGCTTTCGCCTCCGCGCCAGCACCAGCAGCTTGGCATCCCTTCAACGCCCGCAGAGAAAAATGAAGACGAACGCGAAGACGGCGTTACACATCTGCCACACTCCGTGCCGTCCGTCTACGCCGATACACGACTGCAGTTTTCACGTGGTCGCGGTCGCCGATATGCGTTGCTGCGCGACGTGGAGGCACAGATTGTATATTCCTCCTGTGAGGGTACTGCCACTGTGGCTGCTAGCGACGTCCGGGCACTGCTGGAGCTGATGCAGGGCCGCTGCGTGACGCACTCAGACCGTTACAACGCTGCGGTGTCGTCTACACACGTGCTCGTGATCGGTGATGCGCAAGTCCCCCACGTAGAGGACGCAAACCGGCGCTGTGCTCATGTGCTGAGCGCGGCGTGGGTGGGCGACTGTTTCCACGACGGGGTGCGGTACCCTGAGAGCTTATATAGGCAAGACAGTGCACGGCCCACAGCACGGCTGCTGGCAGGGCAGTGCTTGCTGTTCAGCGCATCTCTGCTGCGGAAGGAGGGGTACCGCTGGCGTCGACTCGCACAGCTTCTAGGTGCGACGGTACACACATCGTGGTGCATGATCGGTCAGCGTACCAGCCTTGCGTTAACAGATACGTGGGATGACGAGTGTGCGGAGGTGTATCGACTGGGAGGGTGGGTGGTACACTGTCAGTGGCTGGAGGACTGCGTTATGGCTGCGGTCGTCTTGCCACTCGACGCCTATGTGTTTTCCCCTGAACGTGAGAGTCAACAGAGCGACTCAAAGGGTGTCCGCCGGCCGTTGTCAGGTAAGTCGGTGTGCCTCTGGCCCAGCACGGATACTGCCGCTCATCCTTCAAGCCTGGTTGCATGCTTTTGCCGTGACGAACTCGGCGCAGCGTTGGTTGCAGATCCCGCTGGTGCCGATCTCGTGTTGTTGATTACGGACACAGCGACAGAGCGCCAGCGGGCTTCGGTTTACGCCGGCGCGAACGCGCAAAGGCTGGTGAACGTGGAGTGGCTGCGGCGCTGCGCTGCTGCGGGGGAGTATGTCATGCCGACTACGTTGCCTCCTTTACTGAGTGCCATGCAACCAAGGGGTGCGAACGATGCTGTGTGTGAGGCGGTGGACGCTGCGGAGGTAGCAACCAGGGTAACGTCTAGCACTGCTTCAGATGGCAGTATTGAAGGCTCGTAGCAGCGGGCGTCCGCACGTCACTGTCGTCTCGCTGTGCTCACCTCCGCGTCGCTCTTTGCTTGTTTCCTCGCTTACGGCACCACGGCTCCTGCAACCGTGTAGCGGTGCAGTGCACGTCGCACACTTTTTCTTTTCGACTTGATGATGCTTATTACTTTGGTGCTGAAAGCACCCCGGAGCGCCTCGGCTGTAGATCCCACGCCTCCGCTTTGATGCGGGCGTCGACGACTTGACAATTGATGTTGTTGCGTTCATCGCACGTATCTCTCAAACGGCAAAGGAAAGGTGTCGCTTGGTCTGCCAACGCTTCACCAAGCAACGAAGATGCTGATTGCCAGCGAGGATGGATCTGTCTAGCGCGGCTTTCATACATATATAAGTGTACGTTGGACTGCTGTACTGGTAATAGACGGTAAGTGCCCCCCCCCCATGCTGTTGGCACTCACCTCTCTTTTGGCTGTGCCGTGGCTTCGCCTCTTCTACGTGTCTCTGCCACCCAACGCGTCTGTCTCTCGCTACGTTTTCTTCTCTCCTCTCATTGTGCCGCTCAACGCAATGCTATCCCCCAAAACACAACGCTTCCTGTACCACTGCCCTGCCACCACCAAACGAAGTCTCTGCTTCACAGCCACTGTGTTTTGCTGCTGCTTATGTGCAACTACCCTTCTTCTCTTTGCTGAACCTGCCTCTGTCCGCTGGACGCCCCCCCCCTCCCC